>CAUYLG010022642.1:0-48348 GCA_963573385.1 Cacajao melanocephalus | reverse complement strand
CTGAGCGTCTCTCTCTCTGAGCATCTCTCTCTCTGAGTGTCTCTCTCTGAGGGTCTCTCACTGAGTGACTCTCTGAGTCTCTCTCTCTCAGGGACTCTCTCTCTGAGCGTCTCTCTCTCTGTGTGTCTCTGTGTCTGTGTGTCTCTCTGTGTGCGTCTGTGTCTGTGAGTCTCTCTGAGTCTCTCTCTCTGAGCGTCTCTCTCTGAGCGTCTCTCTCTGAGTGTCTCTCTCTCTGAGTGTCTCTCTGAGTCTCTCTCTCCGAGCGTCTCTCTCTCTGAGCGTCTCTCTCCGAGTGTCTCTCTCCGAGCGTCTCTCTCTCTGAGCGTCTCTCTCTGAGCGTCTCTCACTGAGCGTCTATCTCTGAGCGTCTCTCTGAGTCTCTCTCTCTGAGCGTCTCTCTCTCTGAGCATCTCTCTCTCTGAGTGTCTCTCTGAGCGTCTCTCACTGAGCGTCTCTCTCTGAGCGTCTCTCTCTCTCTGAGCGTCTCTCTCTGAGCATCTCTCTCTCTGAGCGTCTCTCTCTGAGCGTCTCTCTCTCTCTCTCTCTGAGTGTCTCTCTCTGAGCGTCTCTCTCTCTGAGCATCTCTCTCTGAGCGTCTCTCTCTCTCTCTGAGCGTCTCTCTCTGAGCGTCTCTCTCTGGGCGTCTCTCTCTGAGCGTCTCTCTGAGTCTCTCTCTGGGCGTCTCTCACTGGGCACCAACATCCTCTTCCGTGACTTGGACCTAGTGAGCTCTACCCTCCAGGCCGAGTCACACGTGCGCAGCGCCTATTTCTGTGTCTGGCACACAGTAGGCCGTTGATAAGTAGTGACTATTAGTGTGTAAAAACCATACGGCACATGAAAGTATCAGGGATAACAACAGGAATAATAATGATGGCAATTATCCGGCTGTCCTCCTTCCCCCAGGCGGGAGGAAGCCAGGAGGGAGGACGCCGACGGCTGACTTCTCAGAGAGACTCTTGCTCCTGCGCAGATGGGCTCCGGCTGATTTCCACAGCATTTTCCTCTTCCACAGCGCCGTTCACACCCAGGAGATGGCTTGACCTCCTTCTCAGCTGGGTAGGCTGCCGCTTCTGCCCCCCATAATAGTTGGCCTGGAGGCCACCGCCTGGGGCTGCTGGGGTTACCCGTCCCAGCTGCCCTAGTCCCAACAGCCCCATACGTGATCCCTTCTTGTCCCTCCCCTGCCCTGCTCAACTAGAGAAGGACTGACCCCAAGAAAGATGCTTCTTGGCATCACACTTTAGCACTGACGGCAAGGCTGAGTGTGCTCAGGGGAAGGCGGAGAAGGCCCCTGCGTCCTGCTCATGGTCTGCCGTCTCCACAGCCCCGGGCCACCCTCGCAGAACCGCTGTGACAAACCACAGCCTGGCTTAGTCTCTCAGCCGACCCCCTCCCCTCCCCCACCTCCTCCAGCCTGTTGCGGGTAGGGAGTGAGGAGGGGATCTTTTTTTCTCCTGCTTCTAATTAGCACCGCTGCTGGGAGCACCGGCCCACGGGGCAGGAGGAGGTGAAAGGCCACAGGCCTAATCTACAAGCCACCCAGTCCCCAGCGCCCAGCTTCCCTCCTCACAAGCCACAGAGCAAACACGTTATTTTTGTTGTCCCTGGGAAATCTGCAAGTACTTACCCGTGTAATTAGCATCTGCGCCACGTGCCGGCAGCTCAGGTGAAGAGGCCACGCTACCCAGTCCCAGGCTGCCTGTAATCAAGACCAAAGCAGTGGCCGGCGTGCTCTCTGGCGAAGAGAGTGTCAGACTCGATCCGACCCTCACTTGGGGCAGCTTCCCTGGAGCCCCCTGCGAGTTGAGGCCTCAGTAGTTCTGAAATACCTGCAGGAAGGGACTGGGGGGAGGCAGTAGCCCAGCCTTCCCACAGGTAGCCTTGGCACTCCACAGCCGGGTCAGATGGAGGGCCTCAGCCGGGGCAGACATACTGGCGCAAAAGCCTTGGGCCCAGGGATCTGCATTCTTTTTCTTGAGGCGGTGTTTTGCTCTTGTTGCCCAGGCTGGAGTGCAATGGCGTGATCTCGGCTCACTGCAACCTCTGCCCCCCAGGTTGAAGCGATTCTCCTACCTCAGCCTCCTGAGTATCTGGGACTACAGGCGCCTACCACCACACCTGGCTAGTTTTTTGTATTTTTAGTAGAAATGAGGTTTCACCATGTTAGCCAGGATGGTCTCGATCTCCTGACCTCAGATGATCCGCCTGCCTGGGCCTCTCAAAGTGCTGGGATTATAGGCATGAGCCACCGCGCCCAGCTGCGGGATCTGCAGTTTAAGCAGTGTCCCAGGTGGCTCTGATTTCATTCAACACTTGGAAAACACAGGGTGCTGTCCAGGATCCCCCAAATCAGTATAGTAGCAACATTGATGAGGACTGTTTCTGAATGCCTACGAGGTGCCAGGGCTATCTGTTAATACAGTCTCGTATTGTTCCTTTGAGAAAGGTGTGAATGCCCAGTGTGGTGGCTCACGCCTGTAATTCTAGCACTCTTGGAGGCTGATGAGGGAGGATCACCTGAGGTCAGGAGTTTGAGACCAGTTGGCCAACATGGCGAAACCCCGTCTCAACAAAAAATACAAAAATTAGCTGGCGTGGTGGCAGGTGCCTGTAATCCCAGCTACTTGAGAGGCTGAGGCTGGAGAATCACTTGAAGCTGGAGGAGGAGGTTGCAGTGAGCCGAGATGGCGCTACTGCACACCAGACCGGGCAACAGATCGAGACTCTGTCTCAAAAAAAAAAGAGAGAGAGAGAAAGAAAGGCGTAAATGCACCTTCCTATAGATGAGGAAACTCAAGCTCAAGAAACTAAACCACTTCCCCAAAGATACCGTGGCAGGGCGGAGAGTCAGACTGAGGTGTGCCTGTACCCTAACCCTGCTCTGGACCCTTCTCCAGAGTTAGGTCCTGCTTGGAGCTGCTTGTTTTATGCAACGCAGAGGTGAAGTGGGGGTCCCCCAACATTGCACATGGACTGGCAGATCCCATAGTCAGAGGGTGGAGGGGATGACTCAGGGAAAGCTCCGATGTGTCTTGTTCTCGCCCAAGGGACAAGCTGTTTTCAGCCTCCTGCTCCAAGCAGGGAATAACACACATCTGCCTTTATTCCATGGGCACAGAACATGGCGCCCCTATGAGGAGAGGGAAGAACAGGCCAGAAACGCAAACAGCGCGCAAGGTGCAAGGACGAGGAGGGAGCACAGGGGCTCAGCATGGAGCCCGCCAGGGAGGCACTCCTGGTGATGCAGGTGGCTGGCGTGTGGACGGAATGGCCTGGCCGCTGGAGGCTCTCTTTCCTACACTGGGCAGAGGTTGTACTGAAGTGAACCCTCAGTTGCCCCTTGACTGAGGCCAAGGTTGAACTCAGGAACAGCCAGCCTGGAGCCAGAGTCGGAGGCTGAGAGGCAGCGGAGTTTGGCTGGACAGTGGAAGATGTTGACTCTAGCCTGGAGAGCGCAGAGACTGGGTTTTCATCAGTTCCTCGGTGAAGAGGAAGTTGGAAATTAATATCAAAATCCCACTGAGTAGCGTCCATAGTTTCCATATGTAATCATGCTTGGCTTAGCCAGGTAGTAAAATGTTTATGATTTTCTTTCCAGGGTAGAGGTTAGTCATTCTCAACGAACCATTTAGTTGGCTTCATAACATCCCGAATTAAAGAACCCCTCTAGGCGAGGTTAGAGATGGGCAGATACCTGGGCGAGGTGGACTCTCACTGGCTGATGAAGTCAAGGCGGGGGTCCCAATTGGGCAAATCCAGGGAAGAAGCCGTCCTCCCAGACAGCTGCTTGGACAAAGCCAGGGCGCTGCACGCTCCATGAAGGGCTGGTTGGAGGAGAAATGGTCTGTCGTAGGTCTGGGTCTGTAAGGATCTCCCGTGGCACTTGTGATTCACATGCAGAAATTCAAATTGTCCGCCCCTCCCCCAACATCTGCTGTCAGTAAACCAAGGCATCTCTGCACTGCCAGCTAATGACTGCAGGCTGAGGGGGGTGGCCGGGTGTGTTCACTGCAAGCTCAGAACACGGGCAGTGACTCTTCCTGTTCCATCCTGGAAAGGGGGAGAATGAAGCAGCCCCTGGCCCTGATCTCTGCTGGAAACCTGGAGATGGGTTTAGAGACCCAGCTGCACAGTCCCTCGACAGCTGCTGGGGGCCACAGGCAAGTGAGGGTGGCTGGGCAGGCTGAGGGCCTGGGATCCCATCGTGTGCCTACACACACATACACACACTCTCAAGCACACCTACACACTCATGCACACACTCAAGCACACACACACACATGCACACACACACACTTTTTTTTTTGAGATGGAGTTTCGCTCTTGTTGCCCAGGCTGGAGTGCAATGTCGCAATCTCGGCTCACCGCAACCTCTGCCTCCCAGGTTCAAGTGACTCTCCTGCCTCGGCCTCCCAAGTAGCTGGGATTACAGGCATGCGCCACCATACCAGGCTAATCTTGTATTTTTAGTAGAGGCAGGGGTTTCTCCATGTTGGCCAGGTTGGTCTCGAACTCCCGACCTCAGATGATCCGCCTGCCTCAGCCTACCAAAGTGCTGGGATTATAGGTGTAAGCCACCATGCCTGGCCCACACACACATTCTAAGCACACATACACATACACACACAGTCATACACATCCATATATACACATACATGTACACATACAGTCATAGATACACATTCATAGATACACATGCATGTTCCACATAGATGTGCCCATTCATGTTCACATTCACACACAGACACACATCCATTCACAGATGCTCATAAACACACACTCAGAAACTGTACACACATATACAAAGAGACATACCCTAACACACACTCTCACACAGACACACAGGTGACACGAATACAAGACACATCCTTGTATGTGGCACACACTTGTTCACTGAGTCCACCCTCAGACACACCCGCGTGCGCACACACCTCACACCTTCCCTCCCCGCTTGCCCTGCAGAAAGAAGAAGGCAGCGTTCCGGTGCTCTCTGCCGCCACCTGACTGCCCTGCACAGAGGCCTCCCAGCCCCAGTAAAGCAGGATGTGCTGCCCCCACCTCAGCCACTCACAGATGCCCTGAGGATGCCCGCATGGTCGGACCCCTCCTTGCCCACCCGCCCCTGCCGGCCTGGCCTTTTCTTCCACATAGCAGCAGCCTCTCTCACAGGGCAAGCACACAGCCTGTGACACACACACGGAGCATGCGCTCCCTCTTTTGCCATCTCACTGTCACATGGGTCGCTCTGTCTCCAGCCTCTCCCAGTCACATCCATGCCATCTGCCTGTCAGCTTGGCCCCCACAACTGCACCCCCGGCTTTGGCCTTTGTCTCATGCACAGATACACACGGCTCCATATCTGTCTGTCTCCCGCACGCAGGAACAACTTGAGCCGTGGCAAGTGGGAGAGGGTGTCTGATGGAAGCTGTTATTCTTAGCCTTGTCATTGAACACTTGTACCACTCCCCAGCTCAGTCCCTGCCCTGCCTGTCACCCTCCCACAGGCAGAGCCCAACCTGAAGCCAGTCTAATCCCCCATCTGCGGAGAGGGAGGGGAGGCAGTAGGGGATTGCAGCCCAGCATGGAAAAGGAGCAGAAAATGGGATTTATTTTTGCCTCCCCGCCCCCCACCCAGACCCTGCCCCCAGCTGCTTGGAGAGCAGTTGTGTGAGGACAGAGTGGGGGTGGAAGGAGGGAATTTGCATTTGAAATTACTTGTTCGTTGGCCTGAAACATTTGTGCCATTGCTGATCCGGTTCTCTGTGTGTGTGCACGAATGTGTGCATGTGTGTCAGGGAGGTGTGGGCAGGTGGGGCCGTGGGTGAGAAGAATCTGGGGCAGTGGACTCAGGGCAGGCATCAGGCAGTGTCTTTCCAGAAAGACTTTGTACCCCTTTCTTGCTTTCGAGTTGGAACGAGCTGTAATAGATTAAACCCAAGCTCAGCTTCTTCTTCTTTTTTTTTGGAGACAGAGTCTTGCTGTGTTGCCCAGGTTGGAGTGCAGTGGTAGCATCTCAGCTCACTGCGACCTCCGCCTCCCAGGTTCAAGCAATTCTCCTGTCTCAGCCTCCCAAATAGTTGGGATTACAGGCGCATGCCACCACGCCGGGCTAATCTTTGTATTTTTAGTAGAGATGGGGTTTCACCATGTTGGCCAGACTGGTCTTGAACTCCTGACCTCAGGTGATCCACCCACCTCGGCCTCCCAAAGTGCTGGGATTACAGGCGTGAGCCACCGTGCCCGGCCCCAAGCTCAGCTTCTGTTTGGCCTCAGGAACCACCAACTCCTAGACCTCTCTCTGCCACCCAGGCCACCTATAGGCCTCCACACCTTATGTGCAGCTGCCAGGAGTAAAAGGGCGGGAGTTCTACCCCACGGACATCTCAACCCAAGGCGCTTGGTCTTCTTCTCCAAACCTCACCTCCTCCCTTGTCCTGAGTTGGAAGCGTCAGACACCCCCCACTTCTTCCTTGCCCCACCCTTTCTGGTCTGCCTTGTCCTCCCGTCCCCTCTTTGGCTGTCTGGGACCATTGCAGTCGCTGCTGTCTGCTCTCCCGGCCTCAGTCTCCCTTCCTGCCCACCCATTCTCCAAACAGCTGCTAGTGACTTCTTAAAAAGCAAAAACAGAACCGGACAGTGTCACTCTCCTGCTCAAACGCCCCCCCCCCGGCAGCTGCAGATAGAGCCTAACACCCTGGGGTGCCGCATCAGGGCCCCCCACTTCTGTCCTGTATCCCCAACACCGCTCAGCCTCTCTGAGCACCCCTCTCCCTCCTTGCTGGCTCTCTAGCTGAAATACCTTTTCCGTCTCCTTCACTTTGAGCGGATTCAGAATCCAATTTAGATGTCATCGTCACTTCTGAAAACTACCCCCACGACCCTCCATGAGAATAGCTTTTCATCGTTTTACTCTCAAGGGTGTGCACAAACTTTAATTCCAGCCCTGAAGCCACTACCCCTCAGGGTCCCTCAATGATTCCGCCCTTGACTCTTGTGCCAGGCGGGGTCCTGTCATCCGAATGTCCTCTGTGGCGTTCTCCACTTGACGCAGTCCTGTTCAGCTTGAATCCAACCGCTCTGGTGTTGACTCATGTCTCCCTTCCTTTGGAATTTTCCATCTGTGGCCACGCTGGGCCCTGTGCTATCCACACTGTTTCTATGTGCGGGTGTGGGGTCACCCCAGCCGGCCTTGGAGCTCCTGAGGGTGTCAGGGTGGAGTCCCTGCAGCTGTGCCCCCGTGGAGCTCTGAGTGGAGCTGGGCTCACAACCAGGGCCTGGTGACTTGGGGATGCAGGGCACTGAGCATAAGTCCGGGAGAGGGAGGAGGGGCAGAGAGAAAGCAGCCCTCAGCAGGTGCCGCATGAAGGTGGGTTATGGCCCCTAGGACTCCGCTCTCGAGGCAGGGCTGGGGGCCACAAGGCCTGCTCTCGCCTGGCAGCTGTGGGGAAAGCCTGACCCCAGGGGTGATGCTAGAGGTGGGGCCACTGGGAAAAGTGGCCTGTCAGTGGGACAGGCTCTGGCTCTGACACCGGCCTACTGAGTGCCCAGAAGAGAGGGTCAGAGGGAAAGCCAGAGCTGGAGCTGGAGAGACACGGCAGGGACGCTGAGTGAGAGGGACAGGGACAGACACAACAACAGGGACAGAGACAGAGAAGAGCGGAGGGGACACGGAGCCACATATGCCAAAAGAGAGACAGACTCAGAGACAGACTGAGACACACACAGACAAAGAAGCAGACCGAAGGAAAGAAAGACAGGGTCCCAGGGAGACACAGACCAGGAGACAGAAAGGAAGGCGAAGACAGACAGACAGGACTGAGGCGGCGTGAGGAGAGAGGTGGGGACAGGAGCACAGACACAGACACGAGGGCACAGGGCAGCCTGGGAGAAGCCTGTCAACCCGCGCGCCCACACGCGTGGAGGAGGCAGGAAGCCACCTGGAGGTGGAGGGGAGTGTCGGGGAGGAGAAGGCATGGACCTGACGCCAGGGCCTGGGGTCGGGGTGGCGGGAGGCAGTGCCTGTCGGCTCCTCTCCTTGGCTGTGAGCCGGGGGTGACGGGCAGGCTGATGGGGCAGGCCTGAAAGTAGGGCTGCGTGGAAGGGCTCTGTGGGGTCAGGGGAAAGCCTGGCACCAGCCGTGACCCCTCCAGGATCCAGGGCTGCCCCAATAGGAGCCCCAGGAGAGGGCGCTGGAACCAGAGAATGGCTCGTGGCAAGAGGCCCAAGCCCCGCTTTGCAGTGGGACAGCCCAGGGGCTACTGGGCTCAGAACAGCTTCTTGGGAGCTGGGTGTGGTGGCACATGCCTGTAGTCCCAGCTATCAGGAGGCTGATCGCTTGAGCCCAGGAGTTTGAGACTAGCTTGGACAACGTAGTGAGACTTCGTTCCTTAAAAAAAGGAAAAAAAAGAGCTTCCCGGACATGGAGCCTCTCACCTCAGCAGGGAGAGGAGCTTCGGAGGGAGCCTGGGGCTGAGACCCTCTGCGTCCCTCCATGGGAACAGCTCCCCTGCATCTGCGCCTGAGCCTCAGGTAGAGTCCCCAGGGCCTTGGCAGCCCATTCCATTGTCCCACCATCCAATACAGACAGCCCACTGGAAGTCCTCCCTGCTATCTCATTCTGATACCTCTTACTGCAAGCGCAGCCCACTCAACTCTTTAGGAGGTTAAAAAAAAAAAAAAAGCAACACAAACCCCTCCACGGAAATCTGAAATGCCACACGGTGCTCAGACAAAGACCCCTTTCTGCACAGCTCCACTCCCTCCCACACCTCTCCCCCTCCCCACCCGCTTCCTTACTGCAGGCTAAATTGGCAGCAGGGAGGTTTTGAGTCAACAAATGCAGTGGGCTGGGGAAGGGAGCCCTGAAGGGGATTCCTGTCTGGGAAACATTTGCTGACAGCAGTTACTGTGACAAGGAGGCCTGCAACAGAACCCCGCAGCCCCCGCCTCCTGCCTGCCGCCCCTCCCAATTCTCTCTCCTTGCCCATCCCCCTCCCACCGGCTCATCCCTTTACTCATCCACCCCATCATTTTCGCCACTCAACAATCTTTAGACACTTACATGTCCAGCACCTGCTTGGCGTTTCACGTTTATTCTCCCACTCAGTCCTCTCAACAACCCAGGAAGTTATCGGTCGTTTTCCCTCTTGACAAAGTAGAAAGCCGAAAACTCAGAATTCTGAAGTGACTTGCCCAGGGTCATGCGGATGATGGGAGGCAGAGTGGGGATTTGCACCCAGGACTCTCTGGCTTTCCAGATCAGTGTGGGAGTTTCTGAACGGCGTCAGGAAAGCAGGTTCGGGGTGATGAGCTCCGAACAGGCTGAGACTTGGCCGTCTGTGGCTCTGCATCACTAAAACTGTGCCCAGCACCCACGCACAGTAGGCACTCAGTACACACTTGTGCCGTGAACTCAGCACGCATGAGCTCAGCACACACATGTGCTTTTTGGCGGGAGGGTGAGAGTCGGCAAAGGTGGGAGTTCTGAGAAGAGAAGGCCTTCCTTCCTGTTTGGAAGCGGCTGTACCTGGGTTCTGCAATCCAGGCACTCGAGGGCATTGATAAAGTGCCTACGGTGTGCCAGATGCTGTGTTAGGACCTCTGAATACAAAGATTTAAAATACAGATTTGGGCTGGGCGCGGTGGCTTAAGCCTGTAATCCCAGCACTTTGGGAGGCCAAGGTGGGCAGATCACGAGGTCAAGAGATAGAGACCATCCAGGCCAACATGGTGAAACCCCATCTCTAATAAAAATACAAAAATTAGCTGGGCGTGGTGGTGTGCGCCTGTATTCCCAGCTACTCGGGAGGCTGAGACAGGAGAATTGCTTGAACCCGGGTGGCAGAGGTTGCAATGAGCCGAGATGGCACCACTGCACTTCAGCCTGGTGACAGAGTGAGACTCCATCTCGGGGAGAAAAAAAAAAAAACAGATTTGTACTTTGCCCTAAAGGAGGTCTTTGTTTAGCGGAGGAGGCAGACACATAAACAGATGGAGTTAGCAGCGCTACAGAAGTAAGTACCAAGTGCCATGGGGTTCCAGGTGGAGCGTGGACCTGAATCTGAAAAGCACAACAATAAAGCCTTTATAAGACAAGGTAAAAAATAGCTCTGTGACCTCAGGGTAGGGAAAGATTTCTTAAACAACACACAAAAACAACACTAACCATAAAGAAACAGATTGACAAATTCGAGTGCATTAAAATGACGAAGTTGTGTTCTTCAAAGGTGACATGAAGAGAGTGAACGGGAAGCCACAGAGCAGGGAAAGGTTTTGCAACACATCGGCCGACAAAGGGCTCAGCTCCAGAAAGCGTAAAGAACTCCCACACAGGAGTACGTCGACTGGCAACTCAATGGAAAAACTGGATCAAATACATCAATATGCAAAAATCCAAATGGCCATAAATACATGAGGTGTGCAATCTTATCGGGAATCCAAGAAATGCAAATTGAATCCCAAGGAGATTCTACTACACACTCACCAGATTAGCAAAAATGTAAAAGTCTGATAAAATGAAGTGCTGGTGAAGATCTGGACCAGGAGTTCTCAAGTATCTGTTCAGAAGCAGCCGGTCAGCATCCAAGCAGTAAAATCAGACGTGTGTACCCCAGAGGTGAATCACGTACAAGAATGTTCATGGCAGGCATTATTCATGAAAGCCCCAAACTGGAACCAGTGAATCTCCAACAGCGGTAGACTGGGTAAACTGAGGACAGAGAAACAGAGTGAAGAGCACAGCTAATTCTGCCCAAGGCGCTGGGGTGTCTGGGAAGGTGACCTTGGAATTGGCTCTTGGAGGAAGAACAGTTTCCCAGTCAAGGAATCAGAAGGGAGGGTATCCCATCCAGAGGGTTCAGCAGATGCATGATCATGGGGGTACGAGCAGTTCTAGCTTGTCCAGGAGGCAGCTGGATTGGGGCTGGCAGAGAGAGAGAGGCAGGGAAGAGAGCAGAGAGAGGTTGGATGTGTTGGAATGTGAAGGTCTCTGTGGGCCGTTGAAGGCAGTTTGGCTTAAATACAAAAGTGAGAGATAGTCAGAAGCCAGGAGCACCTACAGCCTATTGGAAAAGATAATGCACTAGAAAAAAAAGAGCAGCAGTGTGACAAAAGGGAGAGGGCGCATTCGGGAACCATCTCTGAGACGGCATAGATAGGATGCTATGTAGGGTGTGGGGAGGAGCCGGGACAGAGCTGAGGAAACTCCCAGGTCCCTTGCTGGCCGGCTGCTGGATGGTGATGCTCTAAGTCAACATCCAGAGACCGAGCAGGTGGAGGTTTGAGGCCGGAGCTCAGAGGACTGTTTGAGGACATGCTGCTTTGGTGGTGCCTGCAGGATACACAGGCAAACATGCAGGTTCACCAGGAAGCAGGGCTTGGACATGAGCCGCAGATATCAGGGTTATCGGAACACGAAGCCATGGGTTTAGATGAGAATATGCGTGGTGCAGGGACAGGGCAAGGCCAGAATTGGAGCCCTGGGAACCACGCATAGAGGCAGTAGGAGAGGAGAAGCAGGGGAGAGACAGGGAAGGGATGGTGGTAAAGAAGAGAAGGTCCGAGGCTGGGCACGGTGGCTCATGCCTTCAATCCCAGCACTTTGGGAGGCTGAGGCAGGTGGATCACATGGTCAGGAGTCCGAGACCAGCCTGGCCAAGATGGTGAAACCCCGTCTCTACTAAAAAATACAAAAATTAGCCTGGCACGGTGGTGGGCACCTGTAATCCCAGCTACTCAGGAGGCTGAGGAAGGAGAATTGCTTGAACCTGGGAGGCGGAGGTTGTAGTGAGCCAAAGTCGTGCCACTGCAGTCTAGCTTGGGCGACAGAGCAAGACTCCATCTCAAAAAAAAAAAGAAAAAAAGAAAAAGAAAAAAGAACAGAAGGTCTGGAAGAGAGGGTGGTGCTGGGGCAGCTGAGGGAAGAGCAAGTTGCACCAGGGCTGGGTGGTCTGCGAGTGAAAACTAGGTCTTGGGAAGAGGTGGGGTTGGGTCTGCAGTAAGCAAGAAGAGGAGGAGAGGGCAGTTGAGGGGGCTCTGAGGATCTCTATCTCTGTCAATTACACGTGAGGGAGGGGACAGGCCAGAAGCCTGAAAGGGTGGTAAGGTTCAGAACAGGAGCTGATCACCAGCAGCCCAGGAGCTGAAGGGCCAGGCTGAAGTCAGGGACCATAAATCTGGAGTGGCACTAGTTTGCACGGTTGAGTGATTTTCCTATGCCTTCTAGTAGCCTGGGAATCTCGATGGAGAAAGCAGATGACTGGAGTCCTCCAGGGCTGGGAAAGGCAGGGCGAGGGGGTGTGGGAATGGAGGGTGCTGGGAGAATGAATGATGTGGCCAACCACGGGCAGGTCAAGAGGGGAGAAAGGAGAGCCAGGAAGGAGAGGATGCACTGGCAGAAGGCCGTGTCCAAAGCTGGCAGTCCAGCCCCGGAGCCCAAATGAGTGAGACAGAACGGGAGAACTGGACAATCTCTGCGAATGGAGACCAGGTTTTATGGAAGGAAGGGAAAAAGGTGTGGCCCAAGAGGCAGGTGCTGGAGTTTAAGGTTTCACAGGAGACATTCCGGGTGGTATGTGGGTGGCAGAAGGGGACAGAAGGTCGTTGGAGAAGAGGAGCCAAGAAGGGAGGGTGCTGAGAGGTCCATGTGGGCCCTCAGTTACCCCAGGCTGACAGCAGGAGGTGGGAGACACAGGAAGACCCTGAGCCAGGCGCCCAAGTCCTCAAAAGATGTTGGGTGACCTCTGGGTGGATGAGTGGTGCCAGCCAGGTTGGTGAGGGGTGTGTGGCTGGGTGGTGGGAACCTGGAGGCCTGGTTTTGAGTGGGATAGGCAGTGTCATGGACTGGGTGGCACAGGGAGGTGGAAGAATGCCGACTCTCCTGCCTGGCCAGGTGCCACCTCCTGCAAGCAAGCTCGTCTGATCACTCTCTTCTTGACCCTCATTGTTCTTTGAGTCTGAAAGACTCCATTTAACCCTGAGTATCCACAGCTCCGGTATTTGTATCTCTCCCCTCAAGATCACTCGGCAGAATCCCCATGGGTGGATTGTGGCTTCTGTATATGGTGGACCCAGTATATTCTGAGAAATGGGCCACGGACACAGGACGAAGAAGCCTGGGCCGCAGAGTGGGTTAGTGAAAGTACGGGCTGCTCTAGGCCAAGCCACACCGTCTGCTTCGGGCTCCTCCACCCCAGCTGCATCTCCCTGGGACACGTGGAGCTTTTCTACCCTTCATTCACACGTGGAAAATAAGGGCTAATAAAAGCCTCAGGAGTATGAAGGCGTGAGCTGAGGCCTGATGGTATCTGGTACCGTCTGCAGTATCTGATTCCCTTCACCTGCTGTCAAAATCCTGCTCGGCCTTCAAGGCCCAGTCAAGGGAGTCTCACCTCCTTCCTGATCTTCCCTTTTCCATGCCGATTACTTTGCTGGCTAGATTCTTGGTCCTTCCATTTGGGATTTGCTTCCACCCATCTTAAAGTTGGTTGCTAAGGGTCTATGTTTTCCGTAGGACTTTGTTTTTTTTAATGAAGGGGAGTTGGAGGTTGGAGATACGAACCCTATCCTCTACCTGATGATATCTAGAAGACTTCATTCTTGAAGCCAATGCCTCTGAAGGGGCCATGGGGAAAAATACGACATGGTCCTTTGGGGAGAGGCTCACATTCTGAACACAGTGTTGGTGGGTTCGAATTGATTTTTGGATCTCCAGGGCTAGGATTTGCAATTTGAAGACCAGAGGATCCCAGAATAGGTTGTGGGGAGTGGGAATACCCTGAAGCCACTTGAAGAACCCTTCAAAATGACAGAGGTCACACCCAGGGATTCTGATATGATAGGTGAGGGGTGGGAGGAAGGGTCAGGACCTCCGAATTTATAGAAACCTCTGGTGGTTCGTTTTTTTTTTTGACATGGAGTCTTGCACTGTCGCCTAGGCTGGAGTGCAGGGGTGCGACCTCAGCTCGCTGCAACCTCTGCCTCCTGGGTTCAAGTGATTCTCCTGGTTCAGCCTCCCAGGTAGCTGGGATTACAGGCACCCGCCACCACACCCAGCTAATCTTGTATATTTTTAGTAGAGATGGGGTGTCACCATGTTGGCCAGGCTGGTCTCAAGTTCCTGACCTTGTGATTCGCTCACCTTGGCCTCCCAAAGTGCTGGGATTACAGGCGTGAGCCACTGCACCCAGCTGACCTCTGGTGGTTCTGAATCTTACTTCTGGTTGAGAACCATGATTTGGGGAAATACAGTGAAGGGTTCTGTGGGGCTGACAAAGTAGTAAAAGAAAAGCTGAACTCCCGCCTTATGCTGGGCGTGCAAACGACAGTCACTTATGAGCCCCCATCACAATCCAAAACCAATCACCACAAAGCACAATAACAACTGGGCATGGCATTAAAAGGTGCAGATCAGGTTTTGTAGGTGACGTTAGATTTTAACTAAGTGTCTCAGGGCTGTCATTCAACGTCATTCAAGGCACGAGCGCTAATCACAGTAATAAGAAACCTCAGTGTGCTTCGAGACTCTCTCTCTCTTTCTCAATCTGTCTTTGAATCTTCCGGTTTCTAGAGTGAGATATCCAGGAAGAAGGAAGCTAATGCATGCTGAGCCCCTATCGTGGCCGGAACTTGGAGTGTTTATCTCATTTGATCTCTACAACTTACCCGTGATGGAGAGTTGGGTGCAGAAAACAATGGCTCAGAGCAGTCGCCTCCATGGACTCCGCTTCAGGTCCTGGCCCCAAAGCTCACTACTGCAGATTTGGGGCAGTCTAACCTTCACAGCGTCAAGGCGCTTTCTGTGAAATGGAGCTGAGATGATGTGCGCTATCACCCACGGGGTAGATGTGTGACCCACTGTGGCTCTTTATTGCCATCATCCCCGTTTTGCAGACGAACACACAGAAGCCCAACTTACAGCCCCTTACAACGGTAAGCGGCTGTAGGTATTTGCACTCAGGTGGGCCGAGCGCCCCATGCTGTTTCCTCCCACGCTCCACCTCCAGGCAGCCTGGCCTTGGCCGGGGAGCATGTGCCACGGGACCCTGGCAGCAGCTGTAACTATTTCCAGGGATGTAGCTCTCCAATGGGGTTGGGGGATGGGGGCGTGGGGGAGCACCTGTGGCCATTAGGAACTACTTTTATGAGCCTGTTACACCAACTGGCTGCCTCCCCCAGGCCTGCAGCACATTGAAGCTCTTCCTGTTTGCTCCCAAGCAGATGGTGCCGGAATCTCTCTACACCAACTCCCATTCATAAATCACAGCGTTTCCCCGGGTGCTGGAGCGACCATTCTAATTACAGTGGGGGAAGTGTGCATGAAGTGTGTGTGTGTGTGTGTGTGTGCATGCGCAAGTGTGTGTGTGAGTGAAGGGACACAGATAGAGGCTGCTGGCCGGGAGATGCCACCTCTTCTGCACCGCGGGTACTGATGCCTCCCTCAGCAGTCCTCCCAGCCAGCACAATGCACAGAGGGAAACCTGGGGGACCTAGGCCTGGGGAGGGGGGCCTGGTGGGACTGTTTTCTGCTTTGTGTGACCCCCCATCCCCCTCAAGTGGTCTTAGGACCAGGCAGCCATTCTGGACCCCACACTTTCAGGCATCAGCCTCTCTGCATAATGGTAGGGGGAGGGGAGGCCACTATTAGCAGGGCCCCTGGTGTGTCCCAGGGGACTTGAGGGGTTGTAGGGGGAGGGGGCTGGGAGATAGGCGTGGAAACCTGGTCACAATCTGGTCAACTGTTATCTGCCAGAGGTGAGAGAGAGTGGAGGGGCGGAGAAGACAATGACAGAATTGAGGGAAACCAGGCTGGGCGACCCTTGCTGGGCACCTCTGCTGCCCCAGCTCCAGAGCCCTCTGCGTCCCTTATCTAAGGCGCCTGTCTGTGTGTGAGTGTCATTTCCACGCGTATTCATATACCTGAGCATGCAGGTGAATGTGGGTTTGGGTGTGAATCTGGGGATGTGTTGTGAGTACAAGCAGTTCGTAAGCTCTGAATCACAGTGTGTCCTGTTCACACGTGTGTGAGCCTGTGGGCTCCTGAGTGTGTGGGGGAGTAGGGGTTTGCTTGTGTGGGTTTGGGTGTATATAGAGTGCCTTTGGGATGTGCGTGTTGGAGCCCGGGAGAGCAGGCCAGAGACACATCCACCACTCGCTAGGTCTGCATGCGGTGTCTGGAACCCGGCGACGCTGCCTGGCTGAGGATACTGGCATGGGAGGCCTGTTCCCACCACCCCTCCACTCTGATGCCCGACTACAGAGGTGCACCAGCGGGCCAGCTTCTTTCCTCAGTCCTTAGGACTTCAGTGACAAAAGAGGAGCCAAGAAGGGTGGGGCGGGGGTGGCCAGGCTGCCTTCCCACCTGAAGCCAGCTGGAAGGAGGCCTTCAGTCCCCCTGCAACCCCACCTGGGGACAGTGGCTACCCTGCGGGCTCATGACTGACCCTCAGTCTGTTTTTATCCATCTCCTCTCCCTCCACATCTGCAGCCCCTCTGGGCTTCCAAAGTGTTGGGATTACAGGCGTGAGCCACGGCACCCCACATGCAGCCCCTCTTTTTGTCAGTCTCCTGTAAGGGTAGTTCTTCCCAGCCCCCTTCGTCTCCAGGATCTACCCTTACAGGAGTCCTCCTCCTTCCCCTGCTCCCGAAGGCCCAAGACTTCCCCTGTCCATGTCCTCTTACCTGCTTGAGTCCTCCCTCCTCATTAGGTGGCAAACTGACAGGGGTAGAGTTCAGCCACTGTGACAGATGTTGCTGAGAGGGGACACCTACGCTTCCCTCTCCCCTCCCTCCCCACGGCTCTTCCCTAAGCAGCTCGAAGCTATCCCCAGAAGAAAGAGCAGGGGCTTGAGAATAAGAGCTCCCCATTTGCCACTTGCTAGCTGTCTCTCCAGCCACAAGTCATTGTACTTGTCTGAGACTCAGTTTCGTCATCTGTAAAATGGGAGTTAAAATACCTGTCCTGCCTACCTCACAGGATTATTGCAGAAGTCAAGGGAGGTGATGCATAGGAAAGCAGCTGGACCTGGTGAAAGACTCAACATGGGCCAGGGATTGTCATTAACTATTTCTGGGGGCCGGGTGTGGTGGCTTAAGCCTGTAGTCCCATCCCAACACTTTGGGAGGCCGAGGCAGGTGGATCACCTGAGGTCAGGAGTTTGAGACCACCCTGGCCAACATGGTGAAACCCCGTCTCTACTAAGAATACAAAAATTAGCCAGGTGTGGTGGTGCGCACCTGTAATCCCAGCTACTCAGGAGGCTGAGGCAGGAGAATCGCTTGAACCCAGAAGGGAGGCGGAGGTTGAAGTGAGCTGAGATTCTGCCACTGCACTCCAGCCTGGGAGATAGAGCGTTACTCTGTCTCAAAAAGAAAATAAAAATAAAAATAAAAATAATTTCTGGGTTTTCTTTTAACCGACCAACTCCATGTCCATTTTACAGATAGACTGAGTGTCCTGGGGAAACTTGACCCTGTGTTGCTTCCATAGCTTTTGGCGTGGATCCCAGCCCCTAACTGCCCATCCCTCCCTCCCCGTCCATTAGCAGAGGAGAGCCCAGGGCTTCCACCAGGCCTTCCACCTGCCCCATCCTGCCTGCTCCGAATGTTTTTAAGCATTCTTCAGGCCACCGCTGCAAGGGCGCCTCCTCTTGTGGGGAACTTCCCCTAATCCCCAGCAGAGCTGGTGTCTCCGGCTCCGGCTTCTGGGCTCACACCTCCCGCAGCTCTTATCAGGCTGCTTGGTAATTGTTTGTTTTTCCAACACAGTTTCACAATTACTGTGCAGTTTACAAACTTGACAATGTAGTGTGATCCAGCTACAGCAGCTACTGCAGAGGTGCCACCCAGGTGCTGATTCCTGCAGGGCCAGCCCTTCTAAGGAAGAAAAGCACCCCCTTAGCCCTTACCTGCGCCCATCCCCAGCCCAGGGCCAACCGAGAACCTGGCTGCAGGAGGCCTTGATAAATGTTTATTGACTGAAGGAACACATGAATGAGGGATGCAGTGGAGGCTCTGGGAACAAGACAGAGGGGAAGAGATGCTTCTTGTTAACATCTCTTCATAAAAGCCAGTGCGTTCCTACATCCAGCTGGTGTCTGGACTGGGGCCAGTCATAAAACCAGGAGGCCCCTGAGGCTGAGGGCAGCTGGCTGGCCAGTGGGCTTTATAAGGCGGTTTTATGGACTCAGCTGAGATGTGGTGATGAGAAGCCAAACTTTAAACATCCTCTTAAAGTTCGTTTTCACTCCTCTGGGGCTTCTAGCTGAGCAAGATTGAGGAGAAGGCCTTCTGGGGCACCCGTGGAGGGATGATGACATAGCATCATCCACAGGGACCAAAAGGAAGGAGGGAGGACTTGCAGTGGGAGGGGTGCAAGTTAGGTATGAGGAAGGACTTCCTCTGGGCTTGGGGTGCAGCAGGTGGTGATGTGGGGAGGGGAAGAGATGGACTGACTTGTTCTCCCAATTACTTGGCCACCTAACGGGGTTGTGTTCACTTCCTGCAGCCTCCTCTGATCTCTGTTTTGAGAGGGCCATGACCTCTGCTCCCTGCAAAGTCCTTTGAACTGACCACACCATGGGCTACACTATGGTCAAGCCATGACGACCTCTGTGACCTGCACGTGTACCTCCAGATGGCCTCCCTGAGTCAGAAAGTCTGAGGTAGCTGGAAAACTGCAAAAGGAGTATGGCCAGCTCCTGCAGTGCCTGATGAACTGACCTTGCAATGTTCTTCCATTGTTCCTGCCTCAACCATTCCAGCCTCAACTGATAAGCCAACCTTGTGACACTGGACCTTGGACCTTGTGACACTGCCCCCCCATGACAACCCCGCCACCAGCTCGCAAAAACCGCCCTGAACTGTAACTTCTGTAACTTTCCACTGCCTACCCAAACCTATAAAACCAACTCCTATCCCACCACCCTCTGCTGACTCTGTATTAGGACTCAGCCCACTCGCACCCAGGTGAATAAACAATCCTTTTTGCTCACACAAAGCCTGTTTAAGTAAGTGGTCTCTTCATTCAGAGCAAGCCTAACACTCCCCATCTCAGCCTGCTCTCTCCTGACTTCTTTCCTGTTCTCGGCCAGGTAGAATCTCTACAGGGAAGACAAAGGGAAGGAGGAGCTGAGGGCAGTACCATGATCTGCTCAAGAGCTGGAAGCCCAAAGCTGCCCCAGGGCCAGCCAGGCCTGTGAGTCCAGGGTCCCAAAGTCAAAGATGTGAGGAGTTTTCTCCAGCTTCCTTACGTGCTGTGTGTGGGAAGGAGAAAAGCAGCCAGTTAAGGGAGGGGAGAAAGTGCCAAGAAGAGAGCTAGAGCTGAAAAAGGCTGGAGAGATGAGGAGAGAGAAAAATCAAAGAAAGAAGAGCTGGAAAAGAAATGCAAGAGGGAATGAACACACGTAGGGTGCAGACATTAACATCCCTGGGGCCTCTGAGGGTTGCTCAGCAATCCTTGCCACGCTTCCACGGAGGGTTACAATTTTAAGGATGGGGGGCCAGGTGTGCCGGCTCATGCCTATAATCCCAGCACTTTGGGAGGCCAGGTGGACGGATCACTCGAGGTCAGGAGTTCAAGACCAGCCTGGCCAACATGGTGAAACCCCATTTCTACTAAAAATATAAAAATTAGCCAGGCATGGCTGAGCGTGGCAGTAATCCTAGCACTTTGGGAGTCCAAGGTGGGCAGATCACGGGGTCAAGAGATTGAGACCAACATGGTAAAATCCCATCTCTACTAAAAATACAAAAATTAGCTGGGCGTGGTGGCAGGTGCCTGTCATCCCAGCTACTTGGGAGGCTGAGGCAGGAGAATCACTTGAACATAGGAGGTGGAGGTTGCAGTGAGCCAAGATCAAGCCATTGCACTCCAGCCTGGGTGACAGAGCAAGACAGTCTCAAAAAAGAAAAAAAAAAATGGGGAACCCTGGTTCAGAAGGCTCATGTGACTTGCCTGAGGTTCCCCAGTTGGTGAAAGGGGCAGCTGAGCCTTGGACCCAGCACCATCGGATTCCAGCCCGGAGCAGGTTCTAGACCCTGGAGAACACAGAGTTTTCATGCAGCCAGGCATGGAAGCCCGGCTCGGTTCTGTCCGCTGCGAGCGCTAGTAGCCTGGGATGCTGCCGACCCCTGGGATCTTGCGGCTGGCCCGTGGCCTCCAGATGCCCCTGGGCTGGCCTGTGAGTGCTCTCTGAGGCTGGGCTTGTGGCTGGCCTGCCTGCTGGGAGGATTGATGGCTCTGCTCTGGGGGAATTGAGAAGTTGGAACCCAATTAAAATTTTTTCAACTCAGGCCAGAGACCTTGGCCACAGAGAGGGTGCCCTTTGGCCTGGAAGCCTCTGGTTCAAGCAGGATTCGGCCCCTGAGCTCACAGACCCTGCCTGCCCACTCTGCACTCTTCCTGTGGCCTGCTCCCCTCAGGACCTTTGACCAGAGAGCCAGGCCTGGGACCCCATCTGTCTCTACACAGCTGTATGTGCTGGGGCTGCCCCTCCTCCTCCCTGGACTTGGCTTCAGGGGTCGGCGTGACCCAGCCCCTTCTTTTTTTTTTTTGAGAGGTTGAGATGCTTTTTTGTTGTCCAGGCTGGAGTGCAATGGCATGATCTTGGCTCACTGCAACCTCCACCTCCTATGTTCAAGTGATTCTCCTGTCTCAGCCTCCCAAGTAGCAGCTGGGACTATAGGTGCCCACCACCATGCCCGGCTAATTTTGTAGTTTAGTAGAGACGGGGTTTTACCATGTTGGTCAGGCTGGTCTCTAACTCCTGACCTCAAGTGATCCGCCCACCTCAGCCTCCCAGAGCACTGGGATTATAGGCGTGAGCCACCGCACCCGGCCAAAGCATCATCGACAGCCTCCTCATCAGGGAATCCAACCCTGGTCTCTGGCATGACAGGCAGGGGTACCTACCACTGTACTAATGAGGACCACCTATCCAGGTCCTTCTTGATTCGGGGCAGGGGAAGGGGAAAGAGGACAGGGTAAGAACACTGGGCATCTAGCATGTACCGGGGCTTCCCACGCGTTAGCCACTCAGCGCTGGAGCAGCGAGGCAAACTCAGGCCTGCCGGACTGCCTGCCCTGCTCTCTCGCTCTGGGAAATGGGACTTGCCCACCCCTCCAGAACTTCCAAGCCCGGGGCATTCCCAGGCACACTCCATGTGTGCACCCGGTCTCTGGGGGCCCAGGCCTCCCAACGCTAACAAATACCCTTCAGACGTTTCCGGATACTTCCTACCCCAGCTCCAGGGACCTTGGGAAAACTGGGTTGCCTTTGAAGGGGCCCCCCAGGCCCATCAGCATCTCTACTATTTCACACTTTCCCTTCAGGATCATCAGATGAGGAACAGCTGGGCCTGCAGATTTATTAGGGTTTTGCAAGTGATTCCATCCGCTCTTCCGAGCCCTGCCCTGCCCCCGCTCCCATTAGAAGCCTCTGGGAAGCAAAGGAGTTCTTTTGTCAGTGCCCCAAACCCACTACCGGTGTGATTTTTGCCTCTTCCTGTCTTCACAGCAACTGGGAGCCAGTTACACATCTCCCCAGAAAGAGAAAAAAGGAAGAAAGAAAAGGAACAACAGAAAGAAAAAAGGAAAGAAGAAAGAGAGAAAGAGGGAGAGAGAGAGAGAGAAAGAGAGAAGAAAGAGAAGGAAGGGAAGGGAAGGGGAGGGGAGGGGAGGGGACAGGGCTGGACGTGGTGGTTCATGCCTGTAATCCCAGCACTTTGGGAGGCTGAGGTGGGCAGATCACCTGAGGTTGGGAGTTCGAGACCAGCCTGACCAACATGGAGAAACCCCATCTCTACAAAAAATACAAAATTCGCTGCATGTGGTGGTGCATGCCTGTAATCCCAGCTACTCAGGAGACTGAGGCAGGAGAATCTTTGGAATCCGGGAGGTGGAGGTTGTAGTGAGCCGAGATTGTGCCGTTGCACTCCAGCCTGGGCAACAAGAGCAAAACTCTGTCAAAAGAAAGAAAAGAAAAGAAGGGAAAGAGAGAGAGAAAGAAAAAGAAAGAAAGAGAGAGAGAGGCCGGGCGTGGTGGCTCACTCCTGTAATCCCAGCACTTTGGGAGGCCAAGGCAGGCGGATCACGAGGTCAAGAGATCAAGACCATCCTGGCCAACATGGTGAAACCCCGTCTCTACTAAAAATACAAAAATTAGCTGGGCGTGGTGGTGTGCGCCACCCAGCTACTCGGGAGGCTGAGGCAGGAGAATTGCTTGAACCTGGGAGGCAGAGGTTGCAGTGAGCTGAGATCACGCCACTGCACTCCAGCCTGGCACCTGGTGACAGGGTAAGACTCTGTCCAAAAAAAAAAAGAAAGAAAGAAAGAAAGAAAGAAAGAAGCCAGGCACAGTGGCTCATGCCTGTAATCCCAGCACTTTGGTAGGCCAAGGCAGGTGGATCACCTGAGGTCAGGAGTTCAAGACCAGCCTGGCCAACATGGTGAAACCCTGTCTCTACTAATAATACAAAAATTAGCCGAACATGGTACTGGGCGCCTATAATCCCAGCTGCATGGGAGACTGAGGCAAGAGAATCGCTTGAGCCCAGGAGGTAGAGGTTGTAGTGAGCCAAGATTGCGCACTCCAGCCTGGGCCACAGAGTGAGACTCTGTCTTTAAAAAAAAAAAAAAGGTTAGTTTTATCTCTCCATTTCAGTAGACAAAGTGTGGAAGTGTAGGAAACCTCTGGCTGGAGGGACAGAAGACCCAGATTTTCTTCCTGGTTCCACCAGTGTGGAGCGGGAGGCAAATCGTGACATCTCAGCTTCCATCTGTGAAATGGGGGATGGCGTCCACCCTGAGTGCCTCACAGCAGGGATGTATCAAAGCCAGCACTCTGTACTTTCCAAAGGCGTGTCCCCGCCCCTCTTCCTCACGGTCCTCCACACAGAAACATCAGGTGCGTGTGCTAACACGTGAGCCCACCTAGATGACCCAGCCTTCTACACACTGAAAATAGGAAGTTTTCCCACGAACGAGCCTTCAGAAACATGGAACATGTTTTCCTTTGTTTTTCAGGGGTCACTCACTCACCCACACCTGTGTGACGGGCATGTGTGGGAACCTGTGACGGTCACACCGTCAGGACATGAAGAGCGCCATGGGAGGAGGCACAGGAGGTGGTGGGTGCTGGCACAATATCAACATTCAGCACCAAACAAGGCACAAAAGGTTCCTGGCCACCCTCGGGGTCAGAGTTCCACTTTGTGATCCGTTGTCACAGGTACCACCTGCAAGGGCCAGGCAAAGCCAGCCGAGGCCAGTGGATCACCTGAGGTCAGGAGTTCAAGACCAGCCTGGCCAACATGGAGAAACCCTATCTCTACTAAAAATACAAAATTGGTCAGGCGCGGTGGCTCACGCCTATAATCCCAGCACTTTGGGAGGCTGAGGCAGGCGAATCACGAGGTCAGGCGTTCAAGACCAGCCTGGCCAACATGGTGAAACGCTGTCTACTAAAAATACAGAAAATTAGCTGGCAGTGGTGGCAAACGCCTGTAATCCCAGCTACTCAGGAGGCTGAGGCAGAAGAAACACTTGAACCCGGGAGACAAAGGTTGCAGTGAGCCAAGATAGCACCACTGCATTCCAGCCCGGGGACTCTGTCTCACTTGAAAAAAAAATACAAAATTAGCTGGGTGTGGTGGCGCATGCCTGTAATCCCAGCTACTGAGGAGGCTGAGGCAGGAGAATCACTTGAATCTGGAAGGTGGAGGTTGTGGTGAGCCAAGATCGTGCCATTGCACTCTCCAGCCTGGGCAACAAGAGCAAAACTCCATCTCAAAAAATAAATAAAAATAATGAATCAGTATTACTTTAATTGTTAAACAAAGTATACTAATATTTGGTTAACTTTAAACTATTAATGTGATGATACTTATGAATGAATGGCTTGGGATGATTGTGGCAGTCACTGCGACGACGCTGTGCTGAAGGAATGTTTTGAGTGCCGATAGACTAATTAGAAAGCATTTGAGGTATAGAATTGGGATTGCAATACTGATGTGTAGTGGAAAACAAAAAATAAGTATGCAGGTGTCAAAATGCCAAGTGTTAGCCTTGACCTTCATGCTTGGCTGAAGGGCTCTTGGTCACAAAGTGGCTTTGTGCAGCAATGACCCTGCCTCCAGAGCCCACACAGCTGAGGGCCGTAGACAGTGTGGACCTGCAGGAGGGAACCTTGAGAGTGATGCTGATATGGGCTCGATGCAGCACCTTAGGGGAGCAAGGCTATGTGACAAACCAGTGGAGGGTGACGTGAGGAGGGACAGGGGTGAGAAGCACACAGAGTTGGCAGCAGAAAAGCCCTCGTGAGCCGGTGCCGATTGCAACACCAGGCATTGCAGTATAACCACCAGGTACTGAAGAACTAGAAATAGGGTCTTTAGGTCCCTGTCATCATGGGCAGATGAAGAAAACAGAAACTGACGACATGGAGAGGCGACTGAGTCCAGGTCAGCATGCGGGCTCACCTACCCCTGCCTGGGGGAGCAGGGATGGGCCATGAGAACCAGAAAGACAACCACGCTGCACACCTGTAATTAGGCAAAATGCTTACTTTAGTTGTTTGATTAAGTTGTAGTTGATTTTTTTCTGTGACTTGGCTATCTACCAGGAATTTAGTCATTCCTTTGTTTGAAAGGTCCCCCCGTAGAACGTCAAGCAGGATGGATCTACCCAAACTTCCAAGTGTCCAGGCAGAACCATTCACATGGTAGAGCCCAGAAAGGGACATCCTGCCCCGTTGATCCTGACCACCTTGCTGCATTCACAATTCCCCATAGTGATGAGCAGCCCACTTCATAAAGACTAGGAATAAGCCCCGCTGACTCCCGTCCCGGGCAGAGAAGCAGGGCCACCTTACAGAATTGGATCGGCTGCTCCAGCCAAAAAAGAGCTCAGCACATTTGTCCCTGAGCCAAGAGATCTTCCTGGAGCAGTGGCCTCTACACTCCCACACTGGAGGAGGCTTCCTGAAGAAGGCTGGTGGCCTTCAGGAGTCGTTTGGATCTGCTTTGAATTCTGCAAAGATCCAGTTTGTCCAGGTCCTGAATCAACTACAATGGCAGTCACCCTGAATGTAAGGGAAGCTACAGCTGGACTGGATTGGAAATAAAAAAGCATTTTCAAATACTCAGGCGTTTCCTCTTGGGGAAGGGGTTGGGGGAGGGGTTCACACTCTTTTTGGCTTGAATACCCAGAAACCTAATGAAAGGCCTAATGCTGTCTTTTTTTTTTTTTTAAGACGGAGTTTCGCTCTTGTTGCCCAGGCTGGAGTGCAATGGCATGATCTCAGCTTACCACAACCTCCACCTCCCAGGTTCAAGCGATTCTCCTGCCTCAGCCTCCCGAGTAGCTGGGATTATAGGCATGCGCCACCATGCCTGGCTAATTTTGTATTTTTAGTAGAGACTGGGTTTCTCCATGTTGGTCAGGCTGATCTCGAACTCCTGACCTCAGGTGATCCGCCCACCTCAGCCTCTCGAAGCGCTGGGATTACAAGCGTGAGCCACCACACCTGGCTAACACTGTCTTTTTGCAATCGTGCTGACCACATGGTGTCGGAAAGAAGTTTAATGCATGAAAGAGCAGCTATTCTGTGTTACCAGATAGGAAAATTCCAGCAACCCCAAACTCTCACGGTGCCTGAGTTCCAGCTCCCACAAAGCTTGAAAGTGGCACTCTCCTAGTAGGCAGCCTGGCGTGGGGATATGCACACCATAGGTCTCACTAGCAGCTGTGCCTTTGCCTCCCTCTCCTGCCCTGGGCCAAAAACACTTAAGACTGTTATAACAGGTCAAGTCTCACTGCAGATTTGTTTAACCTCACACCATGTTGGATATGAATTCCTCACTCAAAATAACGGTCACTCACTTTCCCCTACCTTGAAGCAACAGGCACTTCCTTCATCCCAGCTGGCAGCACCCCGCTGACTGGCTAACTGGCTCTCATGAGCTGAAGCGTGCTGCGGCTTGTTCTGCTCCATCTCTGCTCCTTGTCAGCTTTTCTACAAGCCACGTGCAAAAACCTGGCCCACTACTCCATTATCATATTTCCTATGAAATTAGGTATTGCAGGTCTCATGTCATTCAATTAGCTTGGCACAGGCTGAGGGCGTGACTCAGAGGCACTCCTAGTTCCACCTCTTCACAGTCACGGGCTCCTCCTTTATCCTGACCCCTGGGAGACCCTGCTGTGCCAAGACATCCTTCTTCTTCCTGAGGCTTAGGTCAAAGGACACTCTCAGGCCCCTTTGTTCCAGAACAAAGGACCTTTTCTGATCAGGCTCAGTTCCACTCCCTTGAACCCCGACTCTCTGTGTCTCCTATAAGCACCCAGATGAATGCCCTCCGCTTGCCTCCCCTATGGGGAAACCCACAGCCCTGCGCCCACCCCGGCCCTGGTCACTGTCTCATTCTTCTCCCTGTCACCAGACGAATGGTTTCTCTAAAAAGCCTCAGCCTTCCAGGCTGCAGTGTCAGCAGCTCTGGGTGGCCCAGGACATACTTCCTCCAGGTACACACAAGCGTGCTGAAAATCCTGGTTCCACCCACACATCCTGGCCTGGTAGCCTCCCCCTGTTCCACTTTGCAGACTTCACATTCTCTACGCCCACATTTACATTTCATCACAGACAACCCTTGGCTCTTGCAATGCCCCCATCCATCCGCAGTGATGCTTTTGGCTGTATATACCTCCTGCCCCTGGAATGATTTGCCGTCACTCCTGAGGCATCTATACCTACGCGCCTCCTTCTCTTCCCTGCACACTTTCCCTTCTGCGCATGACTGCCCTTAGAATGACCAGAAGATGCCTTTAGGGTTCATTTGCTCTTTTTTTTTGAGAGGTAGTCTTGCTCTGTCACCAAGACTGGAGTGCAGTGGCGCGATCTCAGCTCACTGCAAGCTCCACCTGCCGGGTTCAAGTGATTCTCCTGCCTCAGCCTCCTGAGGAGCTGGGACTACAGGTGCCTGCCACCATGCCTGGCTAATGTTTTGTATTTTTAGTAGAAAAGGGGTTTCACCATGTTAGCCAGGATGGTCTCAATCTCCTGACCTTGTGATCCACATGTCTTGGCCTCCCAAAGGGCTGGAATTACAGGCGTGAGCAGGGTTCATTTGCTCTTTCAGCAAAGTTATCTGAGTACCTACAATGCATAAGACCAGATTCCTTACCTTCAGGATCTGTATAACCTAGGGAGAGAGGTGAAGGAAAAAAACAACTCATAAAAAGATCAGCAAAAGGGCCTCTTATGAGAGAGGCAGAGGAAGACAGGATACTGATGAGGCTTAATCTGCATATTCACTCTGGGTCATCACATCTGACCACCAGGGTCCAGCGAGAAACAGTGGAAGGCCAGAGAGGCTTGATGAAGACTCTCAACAGCAAGATAAAGCTCAATCAGCTGTGGCTCTGATCTGCGGCCCCAGAATTCACCTTCAGCTAGAAGTAAGTGAAAGAATGGTGAAAGATTCAGGTTTCCCTTCCTAGCAACGAGCAAAATCAGATTCCTAAGAAGCGCCTCATCTAATTTTGAGGTTCCCTTTGGCAATAAGCCTTCTTAATTGCTCTAAAATTCACATGATTATTTAAAGCAAAAAAAAACATTGCCTTGTGAGTGTTATAATGTGTGTAGATGTAATACATATGATAACCATAGCATAAAGGGTAGGGGGCAGTGGTTTCTATATTTTACTTGAAATAGTAACTGAGTGGACTGTGAAAAGTTAGCAATGTGTTGTAATCCCCGGGACAACCATTTAAAAATTCATATAAAGAGGTATAATTACAAATCCAATAGATAGGTTTAAATGGCATTCTAGGCTGGGTGCAGTGGCTCATGCCTGTTATCCCAGCACTTTGGGAGGCCGAGCTGGGTGGATCACCCAAGTTCAGGAGTTTGAGACCAGCCTAGCCAATATGGTGAAACCCCATCTCTACTAAACATACAAAAAATTAGCTGGGCCTGGAGATGTGCACCTGTAATCCCAGCTACTCAGGAGGCTGAGGCAGGAGAATCGCTTGAACCCGGGAGTGAGCTCCTGCCTGGGCAACAAGAGCATGACTCTGTCTCAAAAAAAATTCTTTTTTAATTAAAAAAAATAAAATAAATGGCATTCTAAAAATAAAAAATTTTAAAAAGGCAGGGAAGGAGGAACAGAGAAATAAAAAATAGAGGGGACAAATAAAATGAAGTGCAACCATATCAATAATTACATTAAATGTTAATGGACAAAACATTCCAATTGAAAGGCAGAGATTGTTGGAATAGATTTTTTTTTTTTTAAAAAGACCTATTTGCATTCTACAAGAGATGAATTTTAAATATAAAGACACAAGTTAGGTGAAAATAAATGGATGAAAAATTATATACGTTTAAAAGCTGGAGAGGTTCCATTAATATCAGATAAAATAGACTTCAAGACAAAGGATCTTACCAGAGAAAAAGAAGGCTTTTTTATTACGGTGAAAGGGTCAATTCATCAGGAAGGGAAAACAGTCATGACCATGTATGCAACTATTAACAGTGCTTCAAAGACAAGAAAAAAAAATTGACAGAATTAAAGAAAGAAACAGACAACACCATGATCAAAGCTGGAGATTCCATCAGTAAGGGTGAAGCCTGCTTTCACCCTCAGGACATAAGGGTTTGGGAGGACATTCCCTAGGCCAGGGCGGGGCTATGGGCTGCGGGCTGTGGGCTGTGTTAAGACACCTCAGGGAGAAGGCCAGGAGGGAGTTAGGCAGGCAGTTCAGTGACAAAACCTGGAAAGATTCTTTGAGGCTGAGATACTGATGGTCTCAGGTGATTTTTATAAAGAGCCTCAGGCCCCACTTGAGGTGAGGAGGCAACGGTTGAGGGTACTGAGCTCATTCTGAAGGGCGTGGTGATAATGTCCATATGGCAATGATTACTTTTGTCAGCTGTTCCAGAACAGGATGCCAGGTAGTGGAATGGAAAGCAGCAGCAGAGGCCAAAAAAAGCTTTACCCACTTGATTATTAACCGCACTCAGAATTCCTTTATAATAGACCTGATGAGTTGCGCTCAGGTGTCAAAGAACACAGCAAGAGCTAACCTTACTCTTAATGGTCATCTAGACTTGCTGGGGTCTGGAGAAACAGGAGGTAGCCCAGTGGTTCTCAAACCTGAGCATGCGTCAGGATTACCTGGAGGGCTTGTTCAAACACAGATTGTGGGGCCCCGTGCCCAGAGTTTCTGATGCAGCCTGTCTGAGGTGGGATCTGATGCTGATGTTGCTGGCCCAAGGACACATTCTGAAAACCACTAAGAAAAACAAAATGCCACAGGGGCCCGGAAGAGGGAGATGCCTTTTTGGCACGCAGAAGCAGGGTAGAGTGACATAGTTGGAGGTGAGGCTGAGGGGCATGGCAGGCAGAGGGGCAGTCTAGGAAGAAAGCAGGGGCTCATGTATGGGGCTGAACTGCAACGTCTGTCTAAGGAACAGGGCAGAGCAGGCTGGCAAGGTGGACCAGAACCACAATCAGACATGGGCGAGCTTAGAAATGAAGAGCATGGGCTCAGAATCAGAGACGTGGGTTCACATCCTGGTTCTGCCTCTTATTCGCTGTGTGACCTAAGAGAGAAGACCTGAACTCTCAGAGCCTCGGTTCTGTAATCTGTAAACTGGGGCTAGTGTTAGTACCCACTTAAGGATCTTTAGTGAGAGAATGCAGCCTGGCACAGGGTAAGAGCCAGTAGGAGCCAGCACCAGGGTTGCCGTGGAGCACTAGGCAGAGGGCACACGGCTGACAAAGCTTCAGTGCTGGCTCCTGTGGGTTGATGTGGAGAACAGGCGTGGGCTGGGACCTGGGCAACCAGCTAGACAGACAGTATTCTGTGAAACTCTTCCTGAGGACACTCGGGCTCTTGGCTCAGAATTCCAGGCCTCCTTCTCAAGGCCACTGCTTTCCTAAATCAGGTTGCCCCCTGGCCCTCCTCCTGTCCTTCCTGAGCCCCTGCCAGACTCAAGGGGTGGCTGTGGCAGCTTCACCAGGACCAGGCAAGGAGCCTGGCCCGGCCTCTGGATTTATTCTCCCGCCTTTCAGAATGATCATCCAGCATCCAGCATAGCAAATGGCAGCAGCTTTCAGATTTTTCTTTTCTTTTCTTTTTTTTAAAGCAAGAAATTGAAGGGGGATTTAGTCTATTTGTATTAAGGAAAGGGAATTCAGGCCGGGTACAGTGGCTCATGCCTGTAATACCAGCACTTTGGGAGGCCAAAGTGGGCAGATCACTAGGTCAGGAGTTCGAGACCAGCCTGGCCAACATACCGAAACCCTTGTCTCTAGTAAAAATACAAAAATTAGCTGGGTGTGGTGGCATTACTTGCCTGTAATCCCAGCTACTTGGGAGGCTGAGGCAGGAGAATCCCTTGGACCCAGGAGGTGGAGGTTGTGGTGAGCTGAGATCACACCACTGCACTCCATCCTGGGTGACAGGGCAAGAGTCCATCTCAAAAAAAAAAAAAGAAAGAGAATTCGTTTTTCCCCCCTGTGCTCTGAGATAAATGGTTCGTTTCCATGAAAATTGGAACTCAGGGATGAATCCTTGCTGCAGTGCCTTTTGGACTGCGGGCTCAGTGGGGAGGGAGCAATGTGTGCGGGCTAGAGTACTAACTGTCTTCCCCGCACTTTTCTGGTGCCACAGAGGACCCCAGGGCGTGGGCACTGGCTCCTGTGTGGCCCCTGCATGGTTCTTTGTCTCTGCTTTCTGTCTGTGTGGTTTGAAGGGAGCTCAGGATCAAGCCAAACCTAATCATCTTGGGGGAGGCATTGCTCGTGGTTGGAAATCATGAGTAAATTTTGAAAAATAGTCAAAGAAATTCTTGCTTAGGGAAGCAAATTTCCCAGCAGAGGGGGAAAAATGCCAACTGGTAAAGTCCAATAAGGATAATGAGAAATAGTCTCTGGATTATTCACCTTTGGCATCATCCGCCCCCTCCCAATCTTCCCTGCAGCATGGGTAACCCGGAGATACCCACGTTAGCTGATTGTCTAGGAAGAATCACCTTAGACGTGAAGCCAAATTCCTGAGCAGTTTCCACTGCACTCCAGATTCTCTCATGCTGCCTTCTCCAACTCCTTCTTCATCCAAATGCAGTTCACATTCTGATTCTGCTCCCTGGGGGCTCTTGGCCTTGGCAGATGTTTGCAGCAGAACCCTGGGACTGATCCAAGGGTTAGACCTTCTAGGCCCTGCGTGGGGAGGCACCACTTAAAGGTGTAGGTGGATGTGTCTCATTGGCCAAGTATTGCTTGAGTGTCTGCATGAACAAAAGGACAGTGAATTCCCCTCACTTAGCCTTGCAGATCAGTCCCCCAGCTTGCCCAGCCCTTGTTGCTGGGAAGAGGAAATGAGGCAGCAGCCCAGGTAGGAGGAGGGGAGCTGGTTCAGGACCCGGCTGAGTCACCCCTCTCTGCCTCCCACCTCTCCCTGCCCTCCGTCATAGCTTTAATCCAGCCTTCATCTGCCTTGACTCAGGTAGACATTGGTCTTCCTGCCTCTTCTCTTGTGTCTCCAAGCTTCTCTATAGGGCAGCCTTTTTTTGTCCCCCACCAGACAGGTCTCACTGTGTTATTCAGGCTGGAGTTCAGTGGGGAGATCAGGGCTTGCTGCAGCCTCAGCCACCTGGGCTCAAGCGATCCTCCCACATCACCCTCCTGAGCAGCTGGGACCACAGGCATGCACCACCATGCCCAGCTAATGTTTACATTTTTTGTAGAGATGGGACCTCTCTGTTGCCTAGACTGGTCTCGAACTCCTAGGCTCAAGCCACCCTCCTTCCTCAGCCTCCCAAAGTGTTGGGATGACAGGTGTGAGCCATGGCACCTGGCCTAAGGTACGCTTTCTAAAAAGCAAATCTGTGCATGTGATTGCCTGGGATTTATACCCCAGTGCAGAGCTCAGCAGAAGCCTGGAAGGGGGATTGCAGGTGGAGGTCTGGGTTAGGTCCCTGCCTTGGTGCGAAAGGGCCAGGTAAGTCTTCTACCTCCAAGTATGGGTTGGCCTCTGCTATCCAGATTGGGGTTTGGGGAGGACTCATCTCCCTTTGAGAATGTTATCACAAGGGACAACCTGAAGTAGTAAGCTGCCCACTTTTTTTCTTTTTTTTTTTTTGAGACAGAGTCTCGCTCTGTCACCCAGGCTCAGGTGCAAGGGCACAATCTCAGCACACTATAGCCTTAACCTTCTGGGTTCAAGTGACTCTCTTGCCTCAGCCCCCCCAACCCCCCATAGCTGGGACTATAGGTTTGTACCACCATGCCTGGCTAATTTTGTACTTTTAGTAGAGATAGGGTTTCACCATGTTGGCCAGGCTGGTCTTGGACTCCTGACTTCAGGTAATCCACCTGCCACGGCCTCCTAAAGTGTTGGGATTACAGGCCTGAGCCACCGTGCTCGGCCATCTGCCCACCTCTTTAACTCCTCTCTGAGACCCTGCAATGCAGGCCGTGCTCTGCAAGGTGCGGGCTTCCCTAGATGTTTGTGGAATGACTCTGAGGCATCTGGGCATGCCCCAAGGTCAAGGCAGCTTTGGAGTGGGGGGTGAGGAGGTATCTCATTTCTCTCCTAGGCTCTCCACAGCTCCCGGGACCCAGGAGTAGTCGAGCTACCGGTGAGAGTGGACAGGCTTATTTTTACTTTGGATTCTAGTTCACAAGCTGGATTGTTTTTCCGTTTGGCCTAATTTGGGCCAGGTCTTGGTGGGGTCTCCTAGGACACTGGCTTGGGCTGTGAAAGATCGCAGGACACAAGCCTGGGGCAGGCAAGTGCCGGCAGCTTCCTGTCCCAGGGCATTGGGCACCCTGGGGCCTGGACCAGCTGCCCCCGTTGGAAGAGGAAGGAACCTGGGCCTCCTGTGCTGAGCCTTTGGTGATTGGCGTGGGCGGGGCGTAGACTTAACATCCTGTTTAAATTTGGCATTAGCTGAATTTTTTAACAGGGGTTATGACCCCCTCCTCCCTCTCCCAGGCCTTCCTTACATACTCCTCTAATCAATTTTTAACTTTTCGCTCTGACTCTGCCCTTTACCTTGGAGCATTGGGCCTGACCGAGGGAGGGGCAGAGTGATTTCTTGAATTCTGCCTCCAGAACTGACTAAAGGGAGGCTCCCGCGAAGCCCAAGGCCCCACTGCGAGACCCGAAGATGGGAAGAGGAGAGGAGAAACAGAATAGGGAGGAGGGCAGGAAGAGCAGAGGAGACAAGAGAGGGATGTGTGTGTGTCTGTGTGTGGTGTGCGTGTGTGTGTCTGTGTGGTGTGTGTGTGTAGTGTGTGTGGTGTGTGGTGTGTGTGTGTGTGTGTGTGTGTATAGAGTGTGTGTGGTGTTGTGGTATGTGTGTGGTGTGTGTGTGGTGTGTGTGTATGTAGTGTGTGTGTGGTGTGTGTGTGTGTATGTGGTGTGTGGTGTGTGTGTGTATGTAGCATGTGTGTGGTGTGTGTATGTGTGTGGTGTGTGTGTATGTAGTGTTTGTATGGTGTGTGTGGTGTGTGTGTGTGTGTCTGTGTGTGGTGTGTGTATGTAGTGTGTGTTGTGTGTGTGGTATGTGTGTGGTGTGTGCATGTGTGTGTATATGTATGTATGTGGTGTGTGTGTGTATGTGTGTGGTGTGTGTGGTGTGTGTGTATGTAGTGTGTGTGTGGTGTGTGTGGTATGTGTGTGGTGTGTGCATGTGTGTGTATATATGTATGTGTGTGGTGTGTGTGTGTGGTATGTGTGTGGTATGTGTGTAGTATGTGTGTGGTGTTTGTGTGTGTGGTGTATGTGTAAGTGTGTGGTGTGTGTGTACGTGTGTGGTGCATGTGTATGTGTGTGTTGTGTATGTATATACATGTGTGTATGTGTGTGGTGTATGTATGTACATGTATATGTGTGTGTTATATATGTATGTGTGTACGTGTGTGTGGTGTGTGTGTGCATGTGTGTGTTGGGGGAGGGTGGGATTGTGTTGTATGCATGTGACTGTGCTGGGGTTCAGCAGGAGGCCCCGCAGAAAGACGAGTGAGTGGGATACAGGCCTGACGACACCCAGGCACGATGGCCATCGAGCCCAGTCCCCAGCCGGCCATCCGAGTAGAGCCTCTGTCGAGCAAACATCCAGCCCCTCGGTGACTCCCAGGCGGAGGAGCCCACATTCCTGCCCGGCAAAGGCCGCTTTAATCAAGGCTCCAGATCCTTCCTGCAGCCGCCCGGGGGGGACTGTAACGCTGAACACATTAGTGTGTGAGACTGAAAGGTAACACATTCTCATGGAAGCCCCGGAACAATGGGCCTCGGGTCTGGGTTTCATTTGGAGGAACTGTGCGGTGAGAATTTCTCTAATCAAATAAAAGGAAAATGAAAAACTCTATCGTTCTCAAACTTTAATGCTCTTAATTGCATTAATTTGAAAAACATACAAGGTCTTTCTGAGTATGGTGTTGGAGCCTGAAAGGAGAGGAAGCTCAGGGCCCGGCTAGGGGAAGGCAGGGGTCTGATGGCAGAGAAGGGTGCCCAGTAGGGGCAGCCAGTGTGGCCAGGGCTTGAAGGATGGCCTGGCAGTGACCCAAGTTTAGGCCTCTGTCCCCCCTTGGCCCCTCCCAGCGTCGGTATTTCTGGGGCCTCCGTGGTGGCTAAAGAGGCCACCTGGCTTGGACCTGCTGCTGTCACTCACTCCTCATCCGCTCAGACCCCAGGGGGAAGGGCAGATCCACTCTGCTCTGTCAGCGCCCACAGCCCAGCGCCAGCTGCTCCTCTGACAGCACACCCCGCTCGGATGCCTCCCCAATCCCAAACCCAAGCTGCCCCTCCATTGCCGTCCCCGTGTGCTTGGACCTGCCAGCCTCCCCCAGCCTCTTGCTGCCCAGACCTAGCTCCACAGAGGATGCAGTAGAAAGAAACGGTCTGCACGAGGGCCTGTCGGCGGTGACTGGAGCTTCCTGGAGCCTGAGTTGTGGGTGCTTCGCTGCCCTCCTGCAGCAGGGCCAAGCCCATTTCTCACCTGCACTTCCAGGGGCAGTGCGCAGTGTCAGTGTGGAGGAATGATGGGAATGTGGGGCCTGCAGGTGCCTAGCCATTCTGGGACACGGCCTTCCTAGAAAATCTGGTGAGGGCACCGGGTGCAGTGGCTCACGCCTGTAGTCCCAGCACTTTGGGAGGCTGAGGCAGGCGGATCACCTGAGGTCGAGAGTTCAAAACCAGCCTGGCCAACATGGAGAAACCCCATTTCTGCTAAAAATACAAAATTAGCCAAGCGTGGTGGCACATGCCTGTAATCTCAGCTACTCAGGAGGCTGAGTCAGGAGAATCACTTGAACCTGGGAAGTGGAGGTTGTGGTGAGCTGAGATCACACCACTGCACTCCAGCCTGGGCAACAAGAGTGAAACTCCGTCTCAAAAAAACAAAAAAGATCTGTTCTCCGTATTCAGGGAGCCAGGCGAAGTCCTGCTCCTGAGTCTTGGCCGGGACATTACCTTTCCAGGAGTCCTTCCAGGGGAGCAGCTTCTGGCCACAGAGGCTGGGTGCCAGGTAGGGGCGAGGAGAGCTCCCAAGACAGAAGAAGTTCAGGCCTGTGGTACACAGGAGGATGGCCACAGACCGCGGAGCCCACGCGTCGGGGGTCCACTGTGGCTCCTCCACAAGCCACCTCTGTGACTTTGAGGCAAGTGGTGTTCATGTGTAGGAGTAATGGGAACCCCCCAGGACTCTGGGAGGATTGAAGAAAGTGTGCTGCACCGAGGCAGGCAGGAGGGGCTCAGGAAGTGTTGGTTCCCCTTGGGGCCACAGTCTCTAGGTGACAAAGAGGGACACAAAGGTTGGCAGTGTGCACGTGGGAGCTTCAGGGCTTTGTTTTCAGTAGCCACCACAAAGGATCCCCTTTCTCCATCCCATAGTTTCCTCCTTGTATCGCTGTTCCCTTGTGGCTCCCTTGACCTGGAACTCCCATTTTTTTTAATTTTTATTTTTGAGAAGGAGTCTCACTCTGTCACCGAGGCTGGAGTGCAGTGGCGTGATCTCGGCTCACTGCAACCTCTGCTTCCCAGGTTCAAGCGAGTCTCCTACCTTGGCCTCCTGAGTAGCTAGGATAACAGGCACACGCCACCACACCTGGCTAATTTTTTATGTTTTTGTTAGAGCCAGGGTCTCACCATGTTGGCCAGGCTGGTCTTGAACTCCTGACCTCAAGTGATCCGCCTGCTTCCGTCTCCCAAAGTGCTGAGATTACAGGCGTGAGCCACCGGGCCCACCGTAGGAACTCCCACCCTTACCTTGAACCTGTAGCGAGCTCATCTCCGCTCTCAAGTGTCTGCTGTATGAAGCCCTACAGAGTCCCTGGGGGAACTAACTCCCCTGAGAGGTAGGCTGGGGATGCGTTATTGTTCCTGTTTTCCAGAAAATGGAGACTCTGAGAGGTTGGTTGACTCTGGTTGACTTGCCTGAGGCCACTCAGCAGCAGAATCAGGACTAGAATTCCAGATAACAGCCTCCACCGTCCAGCACCTGCCACAAGCTGGGCCCTGCGTCGTTCACTCTGCACATGTGAGCTCGTTGCATTTCTACCAGAACCCAAGTGGCTTGGCTCTGGGTCCACATTCTTTCCCAATACCACATAGTCTCTCAAAGACAAGGATGGGAAAGCAGGTTTCCGGGGCTCTTTTAAAATCTTCTTCCTTTGTGAAGGATGTTGTCAGCCATCAGCCGATACCACTTACTCAGAGCTCTGCGCGTTGACTAACGAGGGACGCCGTCCTCGCCTGGGCAGAATGCAGGCTTTCAGGGCAGCCAGCCCTCCAGGGGAAGCAGGAGTGACAGGGGACAACCTGGCTCTCACAGCAGTCTTGCCCTCCTGCTGGTTCTGCCGCTAACCAGCCCTGGGGACCTTGAGGAAGGTATGCCTTTCCTGGCCTCAGTTTCTCTATTTGCACCACAGGAGCTGGAGGCATAACATTCTCTAAGAACACTCCTGGTGCTGGGATTCTAGGATTCTGCGACTTCTGAAGGTGCCTGGGGCTAGCTATGCCTGGATGCAGGGAGGTTACGATCAGCAGGGATTCTCCTGGAAAGGTGCCTTGGTCCGCTGTCATCTTGTGGCTTCATTGTCTGCCAGAGCTCAGAACTCGGGAGCGGGGAGCTCCTCTGAGATAAGGGGAGCTCTGGTTGAAGATGATTTACAAAGGCAAGATGTGCACAGGTTAGTGGCTGACGGTGTGCTAGGGGGACAGGCAGATGTGCTCCCGCGCTGGCAGATGTTCTTTCTTGAGAACTTCTGAAGGCAGAGTCCTGGGGGGAGGGAGTCTTGTGGTCTTGTCTCTCCTATGACCTCATTTAATCATCCCACCTGATCTATCAGGGGAGTTTATTGCCCCCATCCCCACGCTGTCCCCCTGTCCCAGCTCAGCAGTCCATCAGGTAGTGCAAGGGCACCTGGCTGGATGTAGTGGGCAGAGATTCAAACGCAAGCCCGCTGGTGTCAGTGGCCAGGTGCCATCCACTGTGCCCTGCCACCCACACCTCCTCTCCCTTAGGGAGGAGTGCAAATCACAGAACTGGCAGTTGAATTCTAGTACCAAGGAAACTCAGAGAAGGAAACCTCAAATGAAAGGCTTGCAAACTGAATACCGGCGTGCCTCAGTTTAAGCAAATCCAGTATACGCACAGCTAAAAATAGCTCCTTCCACTGGAGCTCTTTCCCATATGAATTCATTCCCATATGAAAACGAATCACTGGTTCTTTTCTTCAAGAAGCCAACTCTATTAGTGCATTAAAAATACAACTCAAGTTGCCAAATGTGATTTCATATGCAATCCTCCTCCCTGCCCCCACCCCCAACACACTTCTCACTCCTGATCCCAAAGGAATACTCCGCCTTGCATAAAGAGAGGTTTGCCGGCAGTGAGGGGGCTGGTAACCAACATGGCAAACACATGTCCTGGATTTTCTGAGACCGGCTCACTTTCTAATATTAGGTTTCCATCGTCCCATGAGAACGCTTGGAACTTGGGGCCTTGGGGACGGAAGCTTTGGTTCGAACGGTAAGTTCACCAGCGACAGGCGGAGGCTGTCCTGTCTAACCCATTTTCTACCCTCGCAGAACTGGGCAGAGGCAGGCTGGTCACAGAGGGCAGTGATGGTGGAGAGCCAAGCCCATGAGGCAGGGGGAGCCATGTGGGGTGAGGGATGTGGGGTGTGGGGTGAGTCCGCCGAGAGAGTCAGCTCCGCGGGTTCCTGGGATCCATTAGCAAACATGGCATGCAAAGATGCAGAGATGAAGGCTCCCTCTGAGGCTCGCCTCTGCATGGGAAGCAGGCGGGCGGGGCCCTGGAAGGTGTCCAGGGAAGAGCAGCTCCATGATTAAAGGGTCGGAGACCAGGACTTTTGAAGCGAGACCAGGGTGGCTGCTTATTTATGCATTCATCTCCGGGCCCTGCCTCGATCCCGCCCCATTCCACCACCCAGCAACTCAGACCTGCAGCCCAGGCCTGGACCCTATACTGGGCCCTGGGAGGTTGGAGAAGAGGACAAGAATTTCCAAAACTTCGACGGAACACCTGGGGTGTGCTGGCAGGGGCTTTCACACACAAACCTCATGAATCCCGCCAACAAGCCGTGGGGTAGGAGATACTAGCTCTGTTTCACAAGTGTTCAACAAGAGTTGAAATTCTTTGCTCAAAGTCACATAGCGAAGTGGAATAAGAACCCAGATCTTCTGGATCCACCTCAGTACAGCAGAAACAGAAGTGACAGAGAATGGCTGGAGTCCGGGGGTGAGGGTGCAGGTAGGGAAGCCCTCAGTGACGGCACGCTTTTCCTGGAGTTGTTCACGTGTGAAAGGGCTGTTCTCAAAACACGAACAACAGTGAGGTTGCTGTTCTTTGCTAGAGTACCTGCCACACAGGCGGCATTCTAACCCTTACAACGATTTCCCAGGGTAGGTATTATCATCCCATTTTACTGATGAGGAAACAGAGACTCAGAGACTTGCCCACCATCATGGAACTAATAAAGGCAGAAGGGGGCCGGGCGCGGTGGCTCACGCCTATAATCCCAGCACTTTGGGAGGCCAAGGCGTGTGGATCACGAGGTTAGGCGTTCAAGACCAGCCTGGCCAATATGGTGAAACCCCTGTCTCTACTAAAAATATAAAAATTAGCTGGGTGTCGTGGCATGAGCCTATAGTCCCAGCTACTCAGGAAGCTGAGGCAGGGGAATCGCTTGAACCCGGGAGGCAGAGGTTGCAGTGAGCCGAGATCTCACCACTGCACTCCAGCCTGGAAGACAGAGCAAGACTCTATCTCAAAAAAAGAAAAAAAAAAGGCAGAAGGGTTTGTTTTGCATCCAAAGCCCACAGTCCTTCCATCACCCGTTGCCCTCTGCAGCACCTGCGTATGGTTGCTGCAGCTGCTGTATCTATGGGAGGGCCCCGGGGGTCATTCGGAGAGTGTCCTTAGAGCATAGGAAGGTTGCCCCAGGAGACTGCTGACGGACTAGCTGTGTTCCAGCTCCCCATGCCAACTCATGGCCAGCTTTTGGCTCGTGCTGTTTCCTTCTTGCATTTGTTTTCATGTCAAATCCTACCCATCCTTAAGGACTGGACACTGACAGCTCTCCTTCCTAACTCCCCTCTGATCTCCTAATCAGAGCTGTGCACCCCATCTCTCAACTCTGTCTGCCTTTCTGTAGCAGGTAGGACCTGGAGCCTCCCCTATTTATCTGGCTCAAATGTTTGGTTATGTTTAAGGAAGGGCTTCCTGGATGAAATTTCAGAGTGGGGATTCTGGAGTCCCAATCTGGGAAACTTGAGTGAATCATAGAGAAATGCTGCTCTTGGTGAATTAGGTAGGGGGATGGCCTGCCCCCTCCCAGCATCAGGTCTGCAGACCAGGCAGGGCCTCCGCTTTCTCTTACCTTCCTTGCAGTGCCACAGTGCTCCTGCGTGTGTGGAGGCCTGGAGAGTCCTACTGGCCACATCAAAACCCTTCCTACATGGTGTTATAGAAAGAACTTGGCCAGGCCATGGTGGCTCGCACCTGTAATCTCAGCACTTTGGGAGGCTGAGGTGGGTGGACCACCTGAGGTCAAGAGTTCGAGACCAACCTAGCCAACATGGCAAAACCTCATCTCTACTAAAAATACAAAAAAAAAAAAAAAAGCTGGGTGTGGTGGTGGGTGCCTATAGTCCCAGCTACTCGGGAGGCTGAGGCAGGAGAATCTGTTGAACCCGGGAGGCTGAGGTTGCAGTGAGCTGAGATTGTGCCATTGCACTCCAGTCTGGGCAACAGAACGAGAGTGAGACTCCATCTCAAAAAAAAAAAAAAAAAAAAAAGAACGAACTCAGGACCAGGAGTCTCACTGGGCTGGGCTGCGGTGGCTTCTCAGCCTGCATGTGGCCTCGTGAACTTGGGTAAGTCAGCTGTTGCCTCTGGGACTCAGAGCTGGCCAGTGAGCTTTCCGCTGGGTTCAGGACATGCAGGGATCAATAAGAGAGAGTCCTTGCCCTTAAGAAGCTGACAGTCTAGAGAAGGTCACGGCCACATAAATAGATTGTTGTAAGTCAGTGCAGTTATTTCTGCGATAGAAAGATGAATGGCACCACACTGAGAGGAAACGAGGGGAATCAGGATAGAGTGAGCAGCCCTGCTGGGCAGTCAGATGAAACCTTCCAGGACAGGTGACGTGAAGGGTCGCGGGAGCTTGTCACACAGGGAAGAGGATGGGAGCGTTCCACTGTTGTTTACTTTGAGGTTTGCTGGCTGGGGTTTATCACCTGAGCTCTATTCCTGGCTTCTGATAAGGATGTGCCCTGGGTCACCACTCGGTGTTCATGGAGCGTCCTGGTACCCCTGTGGGAACTCAACTGAGGCATTGTCTACCTCCTGGCAAGTCTCAGCTCACAAAGGAAATGGCTGGTGGGGTAGGAACAGGAACCGGAGAAGCAGGCTGGAGGAGGGAGTTTCGAGAAGTAAACATTCAATAGCATCAAGTGCCACCGGGATCAGGAAAGATGAGGATGGTGAAAAGTAAGACAATGTTTGGCATAGAGAAAAAAGGCTGGAGGGAAATATACCAGAATGCCCATGATGGTTGCCTCTGGATGGTGTGAGAATGCACGCGGGATCCTCTCCCTGCTCCTATGCGCTGCTCTGCACTTGCCAACTTTTCTGAGCATTTATTTGATAACCAAGAAATAGAACAATTGAAACTTGTTTAAAACAGAAGTCATTGGTGACCTTGGCAGGAGTGGATTTAGCAGAGCTGTACCAACAAGCCAGATTGCAGGGCATTAAGAAAGTAGCAGGGGGTGAGGAAGCAGAAGACGTGCGTGGAACACTCGGAGAGAGAGCTGGCAGGACGAGGAAGGGCAGAGATGGTTCCGGAGGCTGCCAGGCCAGGTAGGGATGTTCATTCCTAATTTAATGTGGGAGGGACTTTTGAAAGTGATAAAATTTCCTGCGTCAAAAATCAGGATCTTATAAAGGACTTTTGTGCCTTTTCTGAATATAAGACAAAGAAGGGCCAGGCATGGTGGCTCATGCCTGTAATCTCAGCACTGCGGGAGACAAGGCAGGCAGATCGTTTGAGGTCAGGAGTTCGAAACTAGTCTGGTCAACATGGTGAAACCCTGTTTCTACTAAAAAAAAAAAAAAAAAAAAAAAAAAAATTAGCCAGGCGTGGTGGTGTGTGCCTGTAATCCCAGCTACTGGGGAGGTTGAGGCAGGAGAATTGCTCGAACCCAGGAGGCCGAGGTTGCAGTGAGCTGAGATCACACCACTCCACTCCAACCTAGTGACAGAGCAAGACTCCACCTCAAAAAAAAAAAAAAAAGACAAAGGAGAAAATTTATTGGAATTTCTAGGACTTTTCTGTGGATTGTGGAAACAACAGAAAAAAAAAAGAATTATGAAAGTGGGATTGTCCTGGCAAATCTAGGCTTTGAAATTGTTTATTGTTATCAGTCAGAGGGGAAGGAACAAGTACAGAGGAAGATAGAAGCCGGGTGTCGTGGCTCACATCCATACTCCCAGCACTTTGGGAGACGGAGGCGGGTGGATAACCTGAGGTCAGGAGTTCGAGACAAGCCTGGCCAACATAGTGAAACCCCATCTCTACTAAAAATACAAAAAATTAGCTGGGCAAGGTGGCAGGCACCTGTAATCCCAGCTACTCATGAGGCTAAGACAGAAGAATGGCTTGAACCTGGGAGGCAGAGGTTGCCGTGAGCGGAGATCACGCCACTGCACTGCAGCCTGGGCAGCAAGAACAAAACTCTGCCTTAAAAAAAAAAAAAAAGAAGCAGAAGAAGATATAGAGGATGTTAAGAAGCAGGGAAGATCCATATTCACGCATTCACAGTGATGTTATTCATAATAGACAGACAGTGGATGCAGCTCAAGCACCCATCGATAGATGAATGGATTAACAAAATGTAGCATATATACACAATGGAATATTATGCAGCCATAAGAAGGAAGGAAATTCTGACACATGCCTCAACGTGATGAACCTGAGGACATTATGCCAAGGGAAATAAGCCAGCCACGAAAAGACAAATACTGTATGATTCCATTTACATGAGGTATCTAAAATAGCCAAACTCACAGAAACAGAGAGCAGAACGGTGGTTGCCAGGAACTGGGGGCAGGAAGAATTGGAAGTTATTGTCGAATGGGTACAGAGTTTCATTTCTGGAAACTGAAAAAAAGTTCTGGAGACATCGTGATGATGGTTGCATAACAATCTATAACTGAATGGCTAAAATAGTTAAGCTGTATGTGATGTTTACTTTAATCATAATGTAAACAAATTAAAAATAAATGGGTAAGTAGAAAGAATTACCACACTCCCAGAGAAGTAGGGGAGAAGTGGGGGAACAAGTCCCCCTGGACAGCAGGACCGTCTCTGATTGCCCCAACAAGGATGGTTTTGGAAAAATGGAAAGAACACTTTCTGGCTGGGCATGGTGGCTCATGCCTATAATCCCAGCACTTTGGAGAGCCGAGGTGGGTGGATCGCCTGAAGTCAGGAGTTCGAGACCAGCCTGGGCCAACACGATGAAACCCCATCTCTACTAAAAATACAAAAATTAGCTGGACGTGATGGTGAGTGCCTGTAATCCCAGCTACTTGGGAGGCTGAGGCAGGAGAATCGCTTGAACCCAGGAGGCGGAGGTTTCAGTGAGCAGAGATCACACCACTGACTCTAGCCTGGGTGACAAGAGCTAAACTCCATCTCAAAAAATAGAATGCTTTCTACCCAGAGCACAGAGTGAAGGTGGAAAGGGGAGATACAGAAATGGACGTGGAGCAGGGAAAGGGAGTGAGCCCAAGCGCCCAGGTACATGACCACTGCTATGGCTAAGGTTTAGAGAGTAGGTGGGACTTACTCATTCATTCATTTCTTCATGAGGTACAGTGCTTCAGCACCAGCAGGACCACAGCATACACACAGCACCTTCGTATGAATCAGAGAACAAACACCACCTCTTTCCCTGGCAGATACAGCCTCCTGGGTGCAGGACGTAGCGAGCAGACAGTATCTCTGTGAGATGGGGGAGTTCAACCCCACCTGGCCACTTGGCTGAGAGCCTCTATATTACAAGCAACTTACATAGATGCATGTGTCAGCCCTGTGTACCAGGCACTGTTCTCTGTGGAGTTTTCTTAGCTATAGAAGACCAGCCTGTGCCCTGAACTATCTAATGTTGCAAGTGTTGAAGGAACTGGCAGAAGAGAGAGGAGGCAATCTTGGACAACATGACCCTGAACCTCATACACTTTGCTTCTGTGGGACTCTAAGGCCAGGAAGCAGGGATGCAAAAGACAGCAGGAGGGATTGGGATTGGGCAATGGCATTGCAAACCCAATGGCAGGTCAAGGACATGGGGGTGTAGGGAGGGGCTGAAGGGGCTGACCTGGTATCCAGGCTTGGGAGGAGCCCGGTTTGGCTGGGGAGGGAGGGACCTGAGCACTGCACACACGCGTGAGGTGTGCAGGAAGTCCGCTTGCTGCCTGGAGGAACTGGCTGGTCGCCTTAGGCAGGCGAAACCTCTCTGTACTAAGCCTGGTACACAGGGATAGCCAGTCAACTTCAACTCCTCTGAATTATCCCTGGGGCAGAAAGCCTGCAACCAATTTTAACCAGAGGCCGGCAGGCCTGGCTGCATCTGACGTGTTCTGCCTTCCCCACTGTCAGCACAAGATAATGATCTCTGGGCTATCTGTGACATGGGGTAACAGACTTTCGAGTTGGGAAAGTCAGTGTTCAGATTCCAACTCTACAATGTGTAAGCTAAGTGACCCTGGGTAAGTCTCAAGTTTCCCTGTCTAATAAAATGGATTCAATTATACCATCCCCCTAGGAGTTGATAAAGATGGAATGTGTTGATATACATAAAACTCCCAGCACAATGCCACAATGCCTGTGCAAACAACGAATGTTCAGGGGATGTCATTTCACCCACACACGCACGCACGCGCATGCGCAAATACACGCATGCGCACAACCACTTGGTTTGGATGTCCGTTATCAGTGAGGTTTGACACCTGGCATGTCTGGGGCTGGCACAGGTGATGGGCGACTTCTATCTGCAGCACAGAGACACTCGTTCTGTCCACTTGCTCGGAGGCCCCTCGTCTCTCCTCTCTACCTCTCCCAGCCAGCAGGCTTAGAGACAGACTTCCTCTGCTGACCATGGCCGGCCTCACGGACCATGCCAAACCCCAGACACGGCCCTTCTCGGGTACTCGTGGTGACGTATGAGGTGGTATGCTGCCTGGCACTGCAATGCAGCAAGGTACACTGTGGGGAGCTGAGTGGCCCTGGGATGAATTGGGGTACACTGTGGGGAGCTGAGGTACCCCATGATGAATGGAGTACAGTGTGGGGAGCTGAGGTGCCACATGATGAATTGGGGCACAATGTGGGGAGCTGAGGTACCCTGGGATGAAGGGGGTACAGTGTGGGGAGCCAAGATACCCCATGATGAAGCAGGGCATGGTCGGGTGAGCTGAGGGACCCCATGATGAAGTGGGGTACAGTGTGGGGAGCAGAGGTACCATGTGATGAAGTGAGGTATGGTGTGGGGAGCTGAAGTACCCTGTGATGAAGTGGGGTATGTTGTGGGGAGCTGAGGTACCCGTGATGAAGTGGGGTACGGTGTGGGGAGCTGAGGTACCCCATGATGAAGTGGGATACGGTGTGGGGAGCTGAGGTACCCCATGATGAAGTGGGATACGGTGTGGGGAGCTGAGGTGCCTGTGATGAAGTGGGGTATGATGTGGGGAGCTGAGGTACCCTGTGATGAATGGAGTATGGTGTGGGGAGCTGAGGGACCCATGATGAAGTGGGGTACGGTGTGGGGAGCTGAGGTACCCCGTGATGAAGTGGGATACAGTGTGGGGAGCTGAGGTACCCCGTGATAAATGGAGTATGGTGTGGGGAGCTGAGGGACCCTTGATGAAGTGGAGTACGGTGTGGGGAGCTGGGGTACCCCATGATTAAGTGGGGTACGGTGTGGGGAGCTGAGGTGCCCCGTGATGAATGGGTATGGTGTAGGGAGCTGAGGTACCCATGATGAATGGGTATGGTGTGGGGAGCTGAGGTACCCCATGATGAAGTGGGGTATGGTGTGGGGAGCTGAGGTACCCCGTGATGAATGGGTATGGTGTAGGGAGCTGAGGTACCCATGATGAATGGGTATGGTGTGGGGAGCTGAGGTACCCCATGATGAATGGAGTATGGTGTGGGGAGCTGAGGTACCCCGTGATGAATGGGTATGGTGTGGGAAGCTGAGGTACCCTGTGATGAATGGAGTATGGTGTGGGGAGCTGAGGTACCTGTGAATGGGTACGGTGTGGGGAGCTGAGGTACCCCGTGATGAATGGGTATGGTGTGGGGAGCTGAGGTACCCTGTGATGAATGGAGTATGGTGTGGGGAGCTGAGGTACCCGTGAAGGGGTATGGTGTGGGGAGCTGAGGTACCCTGTGATTAATGGGGTACTGTGGGAGCTGAGGTACCCCATGATGAGTGGAGTACGGTGTGGGGAGCTGAGATGCCCCGTGATGAAGTGGGGCACACTGTGGCAGGTGAGTACCCGGGATGTAGCGGAGTACAGTGGTAAACTGAGGCTCACTGGTGAGGGCAAATTCTCTAGGGAGAAGCAGTGCTGCCTTCTGCTTCACAACCTGCCTTCACTTCCTGTTTCTGCCACTCCACCGTCAAATTAGACATCTGCTGCTCAGGATCCCTTCCCTAGAAATGGACCTAAAATACCTCTCCTACAGACACTACTCTAAGGACAGCCAGTGGCTTCTCCCGTGGGCTCCTCGCTCCCAGCCCCACATGCTGCTGGGTGAGAGCTCCCTTTGTGCAGAGCCCTCTTACCACGTGTTGGATGGATGCGCCCACTAAGGATGAGATGGATGGAGTACAGGAGTCCATTTCACACACATTTCCTGAGGCCTCCCAGGTGTCAAGCACATGGTGGCCTCTGGGGATCAGACGGGAATACAAACTACTCCCTGTTTTCCAAGAGCTCATAGACCTGTGCCTTTACCTGGGCTAAGAGGTATGACCCACACACTTATTCAGGGCAGGAGACAGGCCACCATCTCTACCTTGGCAAGCCTGGGAAGGCTCCACAAGGTTGGTCATCTCTGAAGTGAGCTTTGGAGGAGGCGCAGGAGTGGAGGACCACGGAACAGGCATTTCAGGCTGGCTTTCAGCAGCTTCAGGAGTTTCTGACTTGTGGGAGATACATCCTCCCACCTTAGAGGTTCTCCAAGGACCCACAGTGCCATGTGGATTTCCAGAAACCCAGCAGGATCTAGGAAGGGTGACAAGAGCCGTATGGGAGCTACAGTTGTGTCTATTTAGAGGGAAGTGAGAGTGAGGATGGTCAGAGAATCTGGTTACACCTATCTCTTGCAGTCATAATCTATTCCTTTCCAATCAAAGAGAGAGGGAGAGAGTTTTTCTTCCTCAGGCATAGGAAGGGAGGAGCTGGGTGGGCTGGGCTGGACCAGCCTGGCCCTGGGGGGACTTGCTGGCTGGCTGTTGGGCGGGAGGATGCTGGTTATTTGACTACGATGTATATTTAAAGGTCTCAGTTACAATGGGCCCCAGGCACTCTGTAACAAGCTGCAGCTGTCCCGTTGCTCATTAGCTTTCCTGACATCTTCTCGGGGCTGGTCCTGGGAGAGCAGCCCCCAAGCTCCTCCCTGTGAGCCGAGGCCCTGAAAAGCTGACTTCTTGCCCCCAGCCTCAGAGCTGCCATGATGAATGGCGCTGCTGCCCCATGCAGACAAACGTCATCCAGGAACAAGCCCCGTTTGTTTAAATCAAATGATCACCATCTACTCTGGCGAAAGCCCCTCCCTGGACTCAAGGCCCAGGTCTGCCTCCTCCGCCACCCGCCTGTCCCTCTGCCTCCTGACATTAGGAAAGGACACATCAAGGGGTCAGGAACAGTGCTAGGCACTGTCCTCAGAATGGGGACAGAGCAGGGTCTCCAGGGACAGCAGGGCCTGGTCATCTTGGGAGGTGAGGTAAGAAAGGACTAAGCCTCCATGAAGACGTGGAGAAGCAGCCAGCATCATGGGAAGGCAGGGCCTCAGCTGCGCTGCGTCTGTGCTCTGCGCTTTGCGCCTTCTACATGTGTTTGTACTCAAGTTACGCCTCTCCAGCTTCAGATCCCTCAAGCATAGATGCGTTTGTTAGGTCCACAGCTCTCAACCCTGGCTGCATATTGGGGTCACCAGAGGAATTACTGATTCAGTTGGGTTCCAGGCACTGCCATTTCTTCCCCTAGGGCCCTCAAACAATTCCAATGTGCAACCATTGGTTTGAGTAGCTCCCAAGGTTGCACTGACTGCATGGCTTATCAGGTCTTTGAAAATTTCTGGCTGCTTAGGAAACACCTCCAGGAAGCCATCAATTTGCAGACTGTGGGCCCCAAGAAGTTCCTGTACTAGGAGTTCTTCCTAAACAAACCCACTTGGACTGGAGCAGGAAGGGACCCCTGAGCCCACCTGTTCTAACTTGGTTTCAGAAATGGCAAAACTGGGGAGTACTCCTCCTCTCCTTGGGCGGACCCCCAGATCAGATGGGAAGTGCTTTGTAAAGGTAAAGCACCAACACTGGGAAATTACCACAGATGGAGTCGCTGAGGATGGAGATTGGGGCACTGGAATTGTGACTACCATCTGTCTCCCCAACCAGACTGTAAGCACCTTAATTGCAGAGATCAGGTCTTCTTTGTCCTGTGTGTATATGTGTGTGTGTGTGTGTGTGTGTGTGTGTGTGTGTATCCTTCTGACTCAGCAATAAATGACTATGTGGGT
>CAUYLG010022641.1:0-11963 GCA_963573385.1 Cacajao melanocephalus | reverse complement strand
CGTGTGGCTCCTCCGCCGGGAATCTCCTAGTCTGTGGGCAACAAAAATTCGTCTGAAAGTGCGGCGTCCACTCGCTCTCTGCACTTTCACTGGGAGCTACAATCCTGAGCTGTTGTTAATCGGCCATCTTGGATCTCTCCCATCTTTTGAGTTTTAAGCCATCTGAGTAGAAAGTTTCTAATGGCAGTGGTTCCCAGATGCCAGTTAGCTCATGGAAGCTGATTTGTTATGGATATTGTCACAGGTCTGCAGTGATGTATGAAAAACAACAATGTAGTGATTATACCCCAGAAAGCTAACTTTATTAATTACAAAGGACCATCCTTTATTCTGAGATTGTTCTTTGTGCTTTTTGCTTGTTCAAATGCTCTTTTGTCCTTAATTTAATGAAATTAAATTTACGATGGTAATTGTAACGTTTATTCAGGCCCTTCTCTGTGCCTTTGCTCTTGCTGGATCTGTACCCTTATATGAAACCCTTGAGACGAGATATGTTTCAGAACTTATATTCTTTTTGGATTTTAGAAACGTAACACAGTCTGTGTATACTATATTCCATAACAGCCCTAGCAGGGTTTAAAGTGACACCCCATAATCAGTGACAATAATGTTTCTGCAGTGAAATGTAAGAATATTTATACCAACAGAGAGAAAAAGCCTATGAATAGCCTCACGTCAGATCAGGTCAAACTTTACTGCCAGATGAGTTCATATCAGTTCAGATTTTGCTGCCAACTGAGTTATAGGCAAGAAAAAATTGATTTCCAAATGTTTGGGTTTTGTAACTGTGGATAAGGAGTTGCCTTTTAAAATGTCCTAACTTGCAAAATAAAGTTGAGTATCCTATGTAGGACCCCAAAATGTTTTTGAAATTTCACTGGTTCACAAAATCCAAAAGCATGGGGAACACCCCTTGAAAGCTATTGAAGTGAGTATAACTTCACTGTTATAGCTAGCCAATAACAATTTTCCTATTTTGTTTGCAAGGAAATACATTGGTACTGTAAAAATCCCCAAATATACTTTTAATCAAAGTAGATTGAAATTAAGTTTATCTTGTAGCAATTTTAGGAGGTTGGGGCAAGAGAGAAGGTTGTGGCCTGAATCCATCCACCATTCTCAGTGATGGATTAGGATTCCCTGATAGGGATGGGTTCTAGCTTGACAAGTCCTCCTGGCTGCATTTGTTCGGCCAAATAGATTAGTGGGGATATTGGTCTGTTTTGGGTAAGGGGAATGTGAAATACCTATGTGAATCTAGATTAACTGATTAATCTTTGACATTTGTAGCTTATGTTTCTATCCATCAGATGGGATTAACAGTTTCCATCTCACAAGTATAAAATGAGTTAGGAGCTACGAAAGTACTTTGACAATGAAGAGCACATTAGCATATAAAATCAAAATGTTGAAGAAGAAGTTATATAGTATGAACTAATAGAATCAAAATAACACAGCTACACATTTCTTATCCTAGTAAATTTGTCTAGAAAGTAGACTTGGTAAAACAATTATTTGACCTAACTGGGCTATAATTTGGCTCTTGCTTAAGAACAGTATTCTCTGTTAACGTATATACCAGTTATTTATTGACTGGCCCTCAGCTTCAGAGTCAGTCTTTTTTGCCTGGTCTGTGAAAATGGATCTGAATCTTTTGTTTTTGTCTTTGTTTTGTTTTGAACCTTTTAAATAGTTGCTTCCTTTACCATCTGACAGTGAAGTTTTGTTAGTAGAGAGTGCTGGAAAGGTAAGTTAGGAAGGAAGTACTTTGACAATGGTGACCACTTTAACATATCAAATCATAATTTTGAGGAATAATTATATGGTATATATTTATATAGTATTTATATGTTTATATAGTTGTTTGTATAGTATTTATATATTTTTATGTTCATATAGTTGTTATATATAATATATATATAACTTATATAGCATTTATGTGGTTTTGCTTCATGATTCCCTGTGTGCTTGCTGAGCAGGCTGTTTTTTGGGCATCTTCACCAGTGCTCAACTTCTTTACCCAGTGGTCGGTAGCTTCTCCTGGTGCCCCCAGAGACAGTTTTATAGTAGAGTACTTCCCGTAGGACTCTTTCCAGAAGGTGTATTTTGAGCATGTTCCAAAGGGTGGATTTCTGGCAAATTCCAGCTAATGAGCACCACAGCCCCTTCTCTGCCTTTCATTGAGCTATGGATGTGCCCTCTCCAATAAAGTCTGGATCTCAGCCTTGCATGGAAGTTACTTTCTTTGGTGCTCTTTCTCAGCCCTAGGGGTAGTTGCTCCTGATATCTGTGATTCTTGTGTTTTTTAGAATTTCTTTTCTTATTACTAGCCAATTTCTCATCATTCCAATTTCCTGTTATTCCAACCCTCTGTCATAGTTAATAATTCCTTATGTGCAACTCTCCCTGTTCAAATTACTATGTGGTTTCTCTCTCCTGATTAGACCCAGACAGTTGCAAACAATTAAAGATCTCTCTGAGCCACTGTGTATCACTGACAAAGCAATTCTTAAGAGATGATACCATTGTATCTGTAGTTGAAAAAATTCAAATATCTTTTAGAGAAATGTCTCAAAATCCAATGAAGTTTAGCTGTTCTCCCCATGGGGTCTCCGTGTACCTATGTATTTGTCTCTCTTTCTCTATCTTTGTGTCCCATCACCTTCACTGTGAGTTCTCAGTCTTCTCTCCTTCTCCATCTATTTGCTTTCATACATTTAGTTTCCAACCCCAGCTTTGCCTTTGGCTTCCCTGGGCCTCAATTTCTGTCTTGGTGAGGCAGACATATAAAAGATCATAAATCAATGAAATCAAGGACATGAAAGTGCTTTGTAAATAGTAGAATACCATACAAAATTGGTGATATTACTTGTGTTTATTAAATATTTTTCTCTTCCATGTTTTCAATTTTTCAATTATGTTTTATTTTAAAAGCTTTGTGGGTGCCTTCAGGGGTACTTACAACCTAATAAAACAGATACATCAATACATAGAATTATTAGGTGAGGCTGAATGTGCTAGGTGCTAAAATAGGGGAAAAAATGAGGATAGAGGAGCCCTGACAATAAGAATTAAATTGTGGCCTGAGGATTCATGGATTATTTCCAAGGTGAACCATCTGACCTTGAAGGACCTTAGCTGCAATTTGTTAAATGATTGTGGCACAGACGAGCCTTGTGATATAAACTTTACATGTATTCTCATATTGAATCTTTACAGTCATCCTTATATTCTTACATTATTTTATTTTGTTATGTCTTAGACTGTCTGATTTCAAAATATTTTGCTTGAAGACAGATTTTTATTCATTTGTTTTTTTTTTAATTGAAACCTACCTCCAGTTATGTTTGAAAACTCAATGGCAGTAAAATCTACAGATAGAAAATTATATTTTTATGTTGCTTTTCAGGTATTTTCTATTTTTATATTTATTAATGGATACCTACATTTGAAAAGATGGTTAAATACTTCTCACCTGAGAACTAGAATAGATTATATAATAATCTCTATATTGAAAAAGGGAAATGTTTTGTTTAAAAATGGATGACTCAATGTCTTTTTTTTTCCATAAGATAGTGTGTCAGTGGGCTTAAAACATTCTAGGAGATGGCATACTGTACAAAAAATGTAGCATACTATTTAAATTAGAGGTGGTTACTCTTTGAATGCAAAGTATCCTGTCAAATCACAGGATGAGTGCATCTCCCAGTGGAAGATGATGCAAAGTGCAAGTGACTATGAGTCTTCCCGAAAGTACTTGTCTTTATAGCTTGGATTCTATGAGATGCCCACCAAAGACACTTAATCCTTTATCTTAGAAAGTCAAGAGGGATGAGTCTTCAGATTTATTAGGAACCCTTCTTTAGTTTTGAATACTTTGCGATGAATCCATGCTTTATCTTTTTGCAGATGAGATGGAAACATCCTGTTTCTTTGGCAAATAAAATATGTGAACATGGCACATATAGCTTTTTTTTTTAAATAGCTATGATTTGATCAGTGTTTTCTGAAGTATTATGTGCATGCTACTGGTGGTATACGTACCCCTGGAAATAGACAGACTAAGACAATTTGAATAGATTTGTTACTTATTTTAACTCTGATTAGGAAAAAAAAAGTCTGCTATATTGTACTTGTCATTTCATAGACATTATTACTGAAGCTAAGGCTATTGAGGTAACAACACTTCATCCAGACCAAATGAATTACTGGTGCAGTGTTCAGGCATGTCCAAGAATGTCTTACTGCATTCTTTTCATAGATACAGCAATATTCTACTCCCAGAAAATAGTAATATTTAAATATAGAAAGTATTTATAGCATACATAATTGCGAATTGGAATCAGTCCTGTGCTCTTTTTTTTGTTTTGTTGTTGAGGTCAGCATGGATCAATGGATAAAAATTGAATTTTTAAAATGTAAAGGTACAGACTGTGAGGGAAATCCTTTTTTTTTTTTTTTTTTTTTTTATATATGAAGCTAGCCATGTATCTTTAGACAGACTTGAAGACCAAATTTAGTAAATTGTCTGAATCATCTGCTACTGTTACAGAAGGACCAACTGCAAAGAAAACTATCACACGAATCTGATGGAAGTATTTGAAATTTATATTTTCATAAGTATGATGAGAATGAACCTCTTTCCTTGTATGTCAAATGTGTAGAGACACAAACGTGTGTGAAACCTTTCAGCCATATAGTATAGTATGTTAGAAGTACTGATATACTATATATAATGGACGAGCCTCCAAAATATTATGTTAGTGAAAGGAGCTAAGCACAAAGGATTAGATACTAGTAGATTCAATTTATGTGAAATACTAAAATAAATAAATCCAGAGTGGCAGAATGCAGATCCAGAGGCTGGGGACAGGAAGGAGAGAATGGGGAGCAACTGCTTAATGGATATGGGTTTTATTTTGGGGTTGATGAAAACGTTTTGGCAACAAGATAGAAGGGGGTAGTTGTGCGACATTCTGAATGCACTAAATGCCATTTAATTGTTTACTTGATAGGTGCAGCAAACCACGATAGCACATGTATACCTATATAACAAACCTGCATGTTCTGCACATGTATCATGAAACTTAAAGTAAAATAAAACATTTTTAAAAATCACTACTTTTATCTTAGGTGGATTTCACCTCAGTATGTAAAACAAATCTTACCCAGTAGTGTGGTATGTGTGACATTGTATGGGGAATAGGATAATGTTAGGTTGTGCATAAGCATTTCTTATTACAGGAGTTAAGTATTTTCACAGTTGCCTTCTTTTTATGAGAAATTATAATAGTTTTCTATTTGCAGTAATAAGTTTTCCTTTAAAGATAAATGTAAGTTTTAAAGACAAAGTAAATAAGAAAGATGGCACTGATATGACAAATGAAGGCAATTCAAAAATGAATGAAAAATGGCAACTTCAAAGATACATTTTATTCTATATTCAAGCCAATTAATTTAATTTTATTTTATTATTATAATTATTATTGTTTTAGAGACAGTCTTGCTCTGTTGCCCAAGCTGGAGTACAGTGGCACCATCATAGCTCATTGCAGGCTTGAACTCTAAGACTCAAGTGATCCTCTCACCTCAGCCTCCCTCACAGGTGTGTACCACTCTCTTTGCCTATTTTTTTAAAAAAAAATTGTACAAAGTCTCACTATGTTGTCCAGGCTAGTCTTGACCTCTTCCCACTTAAGCTTCCCAAAGTGCTGGGATTACAGGCATCAGCCACTGTGCCTGGCCAATTTTTCGTGAGTACATATTGGACACTAGTTGCTGTTTATCAAAGTTGAACGAGATGTGACTTTTGCCTTAGGAAAAACTTTCAACCTAAAAGTGATAAGCCAAATCTATAAATAACTCAAGGAGAAGCTGAATGCACCCAGTGAGAAAACAGAGGACTAACAGACTGAGGCTAAGACTGGGTAGCTGTTCGGTTTGATTACCAAACAAGAGAATGTTAGAATAGGCTGCTGGGTATAGTGGCTCATGCTTGTAATCCTAGCACTTTGGGAAACTGAGGATGGGGGATTGCTTGAGACCTAGAGTTCAAGACCAGCCTGGGCAACATAGCGAGACCCCATCTCTAAAAAAAATAAAATAAATAGTGGGCATTGTGGCAAGCACCTGTAATCTCAGCTACTCAGGAGACTGAGTTGAGAGGATCACTTGAGCCCAGGAGTTCGAGGCTGCAGTAAGCCATAATCACATGACTGCACTCCAGCCTAGGTGACAGAACAAACCCTGTCACTAAAAAGGGGAAGGAAAGAAGAGAAGAAAGAAAGAAGAAAGAGAGGGAGGGAGGAAGGAAGATGCTAGGATATATAGGGGGAAGTTAAACTAAACTCTATGTACGAGTGCAAACAAAACCCCAACTTAATATTGGCATTGGTGGTTGATGGAAAGATGGGAATTGGTGGGAAACCATTTTAGAGCAAAATTTGCTTTTGAAATTAGGAGCAGGGAGCAAAATTACTTAATAAATGCAACAGATAATGCATTCAAGTTTCATGTACTGTGGTCCTTTTTGCCTCTACTTTTTTCTCTCTCAGTAACTTGGCAGTCCTCTGGGCTTCCTCTCTCCCTAACAGTCTTCCATTTAAATAGAGTAGTAGAGGGCTTGAGAATGTATGCTCTGGAGCTAGACTGCCTGGGTTCAAGTTCCAGTTCCAATATTTACACATTGTGTAACCTTTTAAGTGACATTAGTCATGTCGTTTGATTTTTCTATGTATTCAATTTCTCTTCTGTAAAATGGGGATATTAACAGTAACTGCATTATAAGGCTTTAGTAAGGATTAAATAAGTTAAATGATTGAATGGGTTTACCATTTATAACACTGCTTAGCATATGTTAAGTGATCAAACAAATGTTAGCCATTATCATCATCTCCAGTCAGTAAATCCTGTCAATTTTATCTCCTAAAAGTCTTTTTGAATGTCACCCACTAACACTGCCTTTGTTTAAGATTTTATGTTGTCACAGTTGCAACTGTGCCTTAACTAGTCATGCACCCTCACCCTCTCTCCTAACCATCCCCTCTGTCTCACTTGACTGCCTGACATACTCTTGCTTATTCTGAAATACTCAGTTCAGTTGTCACCTCTGTGAAACTTTCCCTTATCCTCTGTGCTAGTCCACTTGGGGCTTTCCATGTGCACTTATATTCTTTGGAACATATCTCATTTATAGCACAGCTCATATAGTACTGTGACTGTACCTGATGTTCCTTGGGTTGTGACCACCTTTAAGGTGGGAAACTGGGTTTACTAAGCTTTGAACTTCCACCTTAAACACAGCCCCAGGTACAAAGTAGGTGCTTATTAAATGTTTGGGTGGATGATTGAATGGCTTCTGCCTGTAGAAAGCTAGTTTATGGTCTTCATTTGGGAAGCTAAGTTGAACACACCTAAGGATAAATAACTAAGGATAAATAACTATGAGCATCATGTAGTAAATGCTGCAAGAGTTTAGGAAGAAAAGGACATTTGGTGAGTGCTGGGGGTAATAAAATTAGACTTCAAAAAGGTAGAGCTTGATTTAGAACTGAAGAATAGGCAAAACTTGTGTGAACAGGGGCGGCCACAATTTACTATGAAAAAGGGATGTTTTATGAGTTTGAATGGATGGTGACAGAAAAAAAACAAAGACAGCTTTAGCAAAACAGAGAAGAGACCAGTCTAACTAGGGTGTATGTGTGTGTTGATGGGGAGAAGGTATATGTTGAAAAGTACAAGTAGATCATGACCTATAAGCAGGATGTGTTCTAAAGATTTATTGAGAAATCATTTGTTTGGACATGACACACAATATACATGGTTTCTAGCCAGCTCAAAATGTTGTATTTAACCTACTTAATAGTGAACTATCCCAGGGACAGTGCTCCAGAACCTGGGAGCAGAGGGTCAGGAAAGGTGTGGTGGATTCTGGGCTAAAAGACAGTGTAATAGAGGAAATTGAGCTTTGTTGTTCTCCCATGACCCTTTCTGCACCCTTTTTTACATCTCAGTTTCTCTATCTCTAAGAGAAGGGTTCTCTAGCCCTCAAGGCACCCCATGCTGCTAACTTCCTTGAAACAGAACCCCACCCAAAGTTGCTAGGGCTCTAAAAGGCTCTCTCTGACCTCCAGCCTGCCTCATTCCCTCAGGGCAACAGCTCTTTGGTATTTGAAGAAACTTGACTAAACTGATTCACGCCAATGTGTGAATAACTGATAGCCACCTTATCCTGGCAGCTGTACTTATAATTTTAACAGCCTTCTTGTTAGCTCAAATGAACCTGTAATTGCTGGAATTTCTGGCACTGGTACAGAGCAAACAATGTGGGAGGAGGGTGAGGGTTGCAGAGAGAGAGAGAGAGAGAGGGACAGAGAGAGAGTTTCACTGTAGGAGAAGATATTTGAGACAGGGAAAGCTTTGGCCAAGAGCTTTGCCTAATTTTCCTTTCTTCACCTCCCTCCCCCAAATTGTTCTTGTGTATTCCTCTTCACAGATTTACTATAGGCTGCAAGTTGTTTAATTTTTTAAATAATAACTTCTGTAGCAGTTCTGGGTATGGTGGTATTGTGTTTTTTAGTTGTGTGCAAATCTGGGATTACCTGTAATGGGAAATAGCGTTGAATAGATAAGGTGGGGCTGGGGGTTGAGGGGACCTTGAAAGTAGAGTCTACAAATACATCTGTAGAAATAAGTAGTCATGGAAGGTTTTTGAATAAAAGCTTCAGATGATGAAAGCAATAAAGGAGGCTTAATGAATTCTAAATTTTGAATTAGAGATGATGGAGTATTATGTTTACTCTTGGCTTATGATAGGTTTATGCAGAATCATATTTCTGGTTACCATTTTTCATGGTTCTGGGCATTCACCTTTAATTGTTATTGTCTCTCTCCCTGGCTGTCTGTTCTCTGTAGCTCCTGAGACAATCTTCCTTCAGGATTAACGCTCCTAGAGGTTTTTATGACTTTTGTATTCCCAACTAGCACATAAGGACTTATACATTATGTTTCTGTATCCCCAAATTCAAGTCTAATGTTACCAAAACACAACTCACATTTATAAACTTTTTTTCCTTTTTAATGAAAATTTCCAGCCTCTCAAAACATACCCCAAAACATACTGGAGATAGTGGTTAATAATCTGCATCAGTTAGCTCTCAGAGCTGCAGGAACTTTCACACCCACTCCTTAACCTATGCATGTTAAACCAGGTTGTACATAAGCTCTTCCCTTTGGGGAATCCCATTGTCTTTTATTCTTTATACTGTTCATTATGCAAATATCCTTGATATTTCTGCTTCACCAGTCTGCATACAGGAGAAGCCAGAAAATGGGGTGAGAAAGGGATGTGAGACATTTCCTTAAGCCTTAATTGTAATTCTCTCATTGGAACAGGATTCATAGATCTTTAATCAAATATGTTTATTTTTCTCTATTTTGAATGTTAAAAGGGCTTGTTAGCATTGGGCCCTCTTGTGTGTCATTTGTGTATTTTACTCTTGACTGCTCAGCATACCATTTACATTACCAGGTATTGGTGATGTGCGGTGACTTGCTTGGTTGAATTTGCTATTTCATCTTTTGCTCCATCTAGTGGAGCAGTGATTGTCAAAACTGGATTTTGTGGTTTACTCTTTCATCATCACTGGTTGCAACAGAAATTTAATATACTTTTTGTCCTTTTCATTTACCAGTTCACAAAAATGACTGCTTTTAGGAGATATTGTTTCATTTTTCAATATTCCCTGGCCTAGGTGGTGACGAACTAATAAAATGCATTCCTTTGCTTTACCAGGCCTATCTTGACTTAGAAAACTGATTACTGACATTTCCCTTCCTTATGGTAGCTAAGTGTTTTTCTTACTCAGTTCAGTTCAGCAGTCACCTATTGATCCATTTCCCCCACCATCCCCATTCATCTATCAAAAAGTTGTTATATACCTACTATGCTGGGCGCCCTGCCAGGCACACATAGGGTCTGTCATGCAAACATCAAAAGGAGCCATTTAGGTATACTATTTGCAATTGTAACATTTTATTTTTTCTTATGATTCAAATCTTAGTTTTGGAAGGAAAAGTCCCTTTAATAATTTCTTATTTAATTATCATCGGAAAAGTGTGGTTAGCCATGGAGGAGGGAGGAACCTACCTCTGCTGGCTTGATTTCACCAAAATTGCCTCCTAAAATTGGGTTACTATGTGACAGGCACTGAGTTAGGTATAATACAAACATAAGGAAGGCCCAACCTCGGTTCTCAGGAATTTATAGTCTAGGGAGACATAGAAGCATTTTTAACCCAAAGAGACAGGAGCTATAATATTCAAAGTGCCACACTAGGATAGCAAACCCATTACCTGCATCTTCTAAGGGATATGAGGGAAAGTTTCACTGAGGGAGGTTTGCTTGAACACTTAAGCATGACTAGGAATTTGCTTGATAGACTAGAAGGGCAGATAATTCTAAGTGGAATCAGATGTGAAGCCACTGAGGCATAAAGGAGTATGAGACGTTTGAAATGTATTCCAAGAAATTGCTAATTGTTAGATGAAAGGGAGCTCTGTGGAAATAGCATTGGGAAGGTATTTCTGGCACAGGTATGGGTTGATCATTTATGTAACTTTTGTCATATAGCTATCCTGTAGCTTCCATTAACTATTTCTTACTTCTCCCCTCCAGCCATTGACTTTAGTATGTGAAGGCCTTTTTTTTTGGAGGGAGGGTGTTTAGGAGTCATATTTATAGTTTTCCCCATAAAATAAATATTAATGTAAATATTAATACAATACAGAGGCGACTAATAAACACCAAATTAGATATCAGGGGACCTGAGTTATTGTTTTCCACTTCTTTCAGTGGCTGTGTCACTTGAGTCAAGTAATTTAACAACTCCATTTCTTCATGAGTAAAATGGGAATATTAATACCTGCATTGCCTACCTCAGGATCAGTTGAAAATGAAAATGAAATTCTTAAAAATAAAGAGGCAGAATAAACTTTTACTTGGAATTCTGCTGGCTGAGGTTAAACTGACATTTAAAGTAAGTAAAATACTTTGTGGGGTATCTGGATAGGAAAATTAGGATGGAAAATAATTCTTACTTCCTCATTAACCCACTATGTCTGCCGTTTAGTCTTTGAAATGTCATTTAGCTTATTTCTTTGTTTCCAAACTAACATGATAAAAATTTTAAACTTCCACATTGATTTTGTATCCTGAGACTTTGCTGAAGTTGCTTATCAGTTTCAGGAGATTTTAGGCTGAGATGATGGGTCTTGTAAATATACAATCATGTCGCCTGCAAATAGAGACAATTTGACTTCCTCCTTTCCTATTTGAATAGCTTTATTTCTTTTTCTTGCCTGATTGCTCTGGCTAGAACTTCCAATACTATATTGAATAGGAGTAGTGAGAGAGGGCAACCTTGTCTAGTGCCAGATTTCAAAGGAAATGCTTCCGGTTTTTGCCCATTCAGTATGATATTGGCTGTTGGTTTGTCGTAAATAGCTTTTATTATTTTGAGATATGTTCCATCAATACCTAGTTTATTGAGGGTTTTTAGCATAAAGGGCTGCTGAATTTTGTCAAAGGCCTTCTCTGCATCAATTGAGATAATCATGTGTATTTTGTCTTTGGTTCTGTTTATGTGGTGAATTACGTTTGTAGACTTGCATTTGTTGAACCAGCCTTGCATCCCCGGGATGAACCCTACTTGATCATGGTGGATAAGCTTTTTGATGTGCTGTTGCAATCGGTTTGCCAGTATTTCATTGAAGATTTTTGCATCTATGTTCATCATGGATACTGGCCTGAAGTTTTCTTTTCTTGCTGAGTCTCTGCCAGGTTTTGGTATCAGGATGATGTTGGTCTCATAAAATGATTTGGGAAGGATTCCCTCTTTTTGGATTGTTTGGAATAGTTTCAGAAGGAGTGGTACCAGCTCCTCTTTGTATGTCTGGTAGAATTC
>CAUYLG010022640.1:0-29423 GCA_963573385.1 Cacajao melanocephalus | reverse complement strand
TTATTGGTGTATAGGAATGCTTGTGATTTTTGCACATTGATTTTGTATCCTGAGACTTTGCTGAAGTTGCTTATCAGTTTCAGGATATTTTGGGCTGAGATGTTGGGGTCTTCTAAATTTTCAATCATGTCATCTGCAAATAGAGACAATTTGACTTCCTCCTTTCCTAATTCAATGCCTTTATTTCTTTTTCTTGCCTGATTGTTCTGGCTAGAACTTCCAATACTGTATTGAATGGGAGTAGCAAGAAAGGGCATCCTTGTCTAGTGCCAGATTTCAAAGGGAATGCTTCCAGTTTTTGCCCATTCAGTATGATATTGGGTGTGGGTTTGTCATAAATAATTTTTATTATTTTGGGATACGTTCTGTGAATACCCAGTTTATTGAGAGTTTTTAGCATAAAGCGCTGTTGAATTTTGTTGAAGGCTTTCTCTGCATCTATTGAGATAATCATGTGGTTTTTGTCTTTGGTTCTGTTTATGTGGTGGATTACATTTATAGACTTGTGTATTTTGAACCAGCATTGCATCCCCAGGATGAAGCCTACATGATTGTGATGGATAAGCTTTTTGATGTGCTGTTGCAATTGGTTTCCAGTATTTTATTGAAGATTTTTGCATCTATGTTCAGCAAGGATGTTGGCCTGAAGTTTTCTTTTCTTGTTAAGTCTCTGCCGGGTTTTGGTATCAGGATAATGTTGGTTTCATAAAATGATTTGAAAAGGATTCCCTCTTTTTGGATTGTTTGAAGTAGTTTCAGAAAGAGTGGTACCAGCTCCTCTTTGTATGTCTGGTAGAATTCAGCTGTGAACCCATCTGGACCTGGGCTTTTTTTGGTTGGTAGGCTATTAATTGCTGCCTCAACTTCAGCCCTTGTTATTGGTCTAGTAAGGGTTTTGACTTCTTCCTGGTTTAGGCTTGGGATGGTGCAAGTATCCAGGAATTTATCTATTTCTTCCAGGTTTACTGATTTGTGTGCATAGAGTTGTTTGTAGTAATCTCTGATGGTAGTTTGTACTTCTGTGGAATCAGTGGTGATATCCCCTTTATTGTTTTTTATTGCACCTATTTGATTTTTCTCTCTTTTCTTTTTTAATAATCTGGCTAGTGGTCTATTTTGTTGATCTTTTCCAAAAACCAGCTCCTAGATTTATTGATTTTTTTTCGAAGGATTTTTTGTGTCTCTATCTCCTTTTGTTCTGCTCTGATCTTAGTTATTTCTTGTCTTCTGCTAGGTTTTGAGTTTGTTTGATCTTGTTCCTCTAGCTCTTTCAATTTTGATGATAGGGTATTGATTTTAGATCTTTCCTTGCTTCTCATGTGGGCATTTATTGCTATAAATTTTCCTCTAGACACTGCTTTAAATGTGTCCCAGAGATTCTGGTACGTTGTGTCTTCGTTCTCATTGGTTTCAAAGAACATCTTTATTTCTGCCTTCATTTCATTGTTTATCCAGTCAACATTCAAGAGCCAGATGTTCAGTTTCCATGAAGTTGTGTGGTTCTGAGTTAGTTTCTGAATTCTGAGTTCTCATTTAATTGTACTGTGGTCTTAGAGACTGTTACGATTTCCATTCTTTTGCACTTGCTGAGGTGTGATTTACTTCCAATTATGTGGTCAATTTTAGAGTAGTTGGGATGTGGTGCTGAGAAGAATGTATATTCTGTGGATTTGGGGTGGAGTGTTCTGTAATTGTCTATTTGGTTTGCTTGGTCCAGATCTGAGCTCAAGTCCTGGATATCCTTGTTAATCTTCTGTCTTGTTGATCTGTCTAATATTGACAGTGGGGTGTTAACGTCTCCCACTATTATTGTGTGGGAGTCTATGTCCCTTTGTAGGTCATTAAGAACTTGCTTTATGTATCTGAGTGCTCCTGTTTTGGGTGCTTATAGATTTAGGATCGTTAACTCTTCTTGTTGCATTGATCCTTTTACCATTATGTAATGCCCTTCTTTGTCTTTTTTTATCTTTGTTGATTTAATGTCTATTATATCAGAGACTAGGATTGCAACTCCTGCTTTGTTTTTGCTCTCCATTTGCTTGGTAAATCTTCCTCCATCCCTTTATTTTGAGCCTATGTGTGTCCTTGCATGTGAGATGGGTTTCCTGGATACAGTACACCAGTGGTTTTTGACCTTTTATCCAATTTGCCCGTCTGTGTCTTTTGATTGGGTCATTTAGCCCATTTACATTTAAGGTTAATATTGTTATGTGTGAATTTGATCCTGCCATTTTGATGCTAGCTGGCTGTTTTGCCTGTTAGTTGACGCAGTTTCTTCATTGTGTCGATGCTTTTTACCATTTGGTACGTTTTTAGAGTGGCTGGTACTGGTTGTTCCTTTCCATGTTTAGTGATTCTTTCAGGAGCTCTTGTAAGGCAGGCCTGGTGGTGATGAAATCTCTCAGAAATTGCTTGTTCATAAAGGATTTTATTCCTCCTTCACTTACGAAGCTTAGTTTGGCTGGGTAAGAAATTCTAGGTTGACAACTCTTTTCTTTAACGATGTTGAATAGTGGACCCCACTCTTTTCTGGCTTGTAGGGTTTCTGCTGAGAGATCTGCTGTAAGCCTGATGGGCTTCACTTTGTGGGTAACCCGACCTTTCTGTCTGGCTGCCCTTAGCATTTTTTCCTCATTTCGACCCTGGTGAATCTGAGGATTATGTGCCTTGGGGTTGCTCTTCTTGAGGAATATCTTTGTGGTGTTCTCTGTATATCCTGGACTTGAATATTGGCCTGCCTTGCTAGGTTGGGGAAGTTTTCCTGGATAATATCCTGAAGAGTGTTTTCCAGCTTGGATTCATTCTCTCCATCACATTCAAGTACACCTATCAAACGTAGATCAGGTCTTTTCACATAATCCCATATTTCTCGGAGGCTTTGTTTATTTCTTTTCACTCTTTTTTCTCTAATCTTGCCTTCTCATTTTATTTCTTTGAGTTGATCTTCAATCTCTGATAGCCTTTCTTCTGCTTGGTCGATTCGGCTATTGAAACTTGCGTATGCTTTGCAAAGTTCTCGTATTGTGTTTTTCAGCTCCATCTAGTCATTTACATTCTTCTCTAAGCTGTTTATTCTCGTTAGCATGTCTTCAAACCTTTCTTCAAGGTTCTTAGTTTCTTTGCATTGGGTTGGAACATGTTCTTTTAGCTCAGAGAAGTTTGTTATTACCCACCTTCTGAAGCCTGTTTCTGTCAATTCATCAGACTCATTCTCCATCCAGCTATGTTCCTTTGCTGGTGAGGCATTGTGATCCCTTGGAGGAGGAGAGGCATTCTGATTTTGGGTGTTTTCATCCTTTTTGTGCTGGTTTGCTGGTTTCTTCCTATATTTGTGGATTTACCTACCTGTGGTCTTTGTAATTGATGACTTTTGGATGGGGTCTCTGAGTGGAAGTCCTTTTTGTTGATGATGAAGGTATTTCTTTCTGTTTTTTAGTTTTCCTTCGAACAGTCAAGTCCCTCTGCTATAGGACTGCTGAGGTCCACTCCAGACCCTGCTTGCCTGGGGATCACCTGCAGCGGCTGCAGAACAGTAAGGGTTGCTGCTAGTTTTTTCTTTTGTTGTCTTTGTCCCAGAAGATACCCACCAGATATCGGCCTGAGCTCTACTTTACGAGGTGTCTCTTTGGATATACAGGGTTCAGGGAGCTGCTTGAGGAGACAGTCTGTCCCTTATAGGAGTTCAGGTGCTGAGCTGTGAGCTCTGTTGTTCAGTTCAGAGCTTCTGAGCAGGTACATTTAAGTCTGCTGTGGCAGAACTCATAATTGCCTTTTTTTCCCCAGTGGTCTGTCCTGGGAAGGTGGGACTTTATTTATAAGTTCCTGACCTGCTGCTGCCTTTTTTCAGCGATGTCCTGCCCAGCGAGGAGGTAGCCTAGTCACAGTCTGCCAGCACAGGCGTTGCTGAGCTGCTGTGGGCTCTGCCCAGCTGCTGTGTGAACTTCCTTGTGGTTTTATTTATAGAGGTATAGTTAGAACTACCTCGGTAATGGCCATCTGCCCCAGTAATGGCAGACTGTCTCTGTAATGGCGAACTGTCTCTGTAATGGCAGACTGCATCGAAAATGGCAGATTGCCTCAGTAATGGCAGACTGCCTCGGTAATGGTGGACTGCCTCAGTAATGGCTGACTGCCTTGGTAGTGGTGGACTGGCTTGGTAATGGCAGATGCCCTTCTCCCCACAGAGCTGGACTGTCCCAGGTCCAGCTGTGCTTGCTGTGAAACTCTCAATCCAGAGCATTTCAGATTGCTGGACTTTGTTGGGGTGGGACCTGCTGAGCCAGATCACCAGGCTCCCTGTTTCAGCCCCCTTTTTTCAGTTGAATGGGCAACTCTCTCTCCCAGGCATTCCAGGCGCTAGTTGAAACAGCCGCCCAGATTTGTGTGAGTTTCTGTGCAGAGACCCGCTGCACCGGTTGAAACAGCTGTGCTGGTCTTGTGACACTTTTCCTCCCAGGAATCTACTGGTCTGTGGGCAGTAAAAACTCATTTGGAAATGCAGTGACCACTCACCCTCTCTGTTCTCACTGGGACCTGCACTCCAGAGCTGTTCCTTTTCATCCATCTTGGATCTCTAGCTCCTACTGTGACTCTCTTTGTTTACAAGATGTCCATTTTAATCTCTTTTTCAAATGTAAAGACCCATTGAAATTTATTTCCTGCTGAGCACAAGCCTTCCCTTCCCTGTGGATACCAAACTGATTCTGAGCAGGGACAGGATTGGAGGGAAATATTGGAGTGTCCCAGAGTCAAAAGCAAAATGTGATAGTCCCTGAGTCCCTAGCTTCTAGCTGGTGGTCCAATTCACTTTCCTGCCTGGAGATCTTCAGTAAAAAAACATACTTATATTTCAAAATTTTAGTCTGTGGTCTTTTCCCAGGAGTGTTGATCAGGGAAGTCTTTACTGGGGAAGAAATATTTATTTAAGCTGATATCTGAAGGATAAATTAAGCAAAGTTGAAGGGGATAGGACAAGTCATTCCAAGAATGAGAACATCTATTAGATAGATGTTGGCATGTCAAAATAATCCTTAGACACAGAAAATGTGCTCAGTATGGTCCTTTGCTCCCTTATTATCAAGGGAAAATTTCATTTTCTCAGAGGCAACCACCTTACTTTTATATTTGATCCTAGACACGTACCTCTACTTAGCAGGAAAAATGTGACAGAATTTGTCTTACAGCAACTTACTGAACCCTAAGTCCCAATCAGTCATCCTCAAAATTTATGACAATACATAAATGCATGCAAATAAAGCAGCGGATGTTATCTACTGAGAATGTACAGCACTATGCAGCAAATGTTTATGCAGACCTGGCTGAGTGCCAGGCCACAGCTGGCTTTCATTTCTGTTTTGAGGTCAAAGTTTCCAGGGAGATTTGATGAAGCCTGGGAATTCTCCCCTGAAAAAGGCACAAGTACACATATACCAATGTTTTTACATAGTTTCATGGGGTTTTCAATTTCTAAGCTCATTTATCTCAGTTTAACACAGCTGCTGTCAAGATATAACAGTGAATAAAAAAGACAAACAGGTTCCTGGTGAGAGATAGTGTGTCCTGTTTTGGACATAATGAGGTTGAGGTACATGTGGCAGGATATTCATGTGGAAGTGTCCAAGGAGTAGTATAAAATGCTTCCTGGTTTTGTGTAATTTTATAAGCATGTTTAAATCAAAAGGAATGAGTAAATATGATTCAGTACAGTTAGCCCTAGGCCTTGAATCCAGGGTCTCCAGTGCCCATATTTTAAAACAATTATTTTCTTAGAAAAATGTTCATTGTGAAAAATATTTCTGACTTTCTGCCCATTTGAAATGTGACCCAACCTTTGCATTTCTTAGGTCATTTTCATAATCACTACCTTATAGGAGCCTGATTAAAGAAAAGGCCAACCATGTGATGTCTGGGCAGCCAGTCTATAAGGATGGGCTGAAACACTGTATTGGTTGAAATATTTGGTAAGCTGAGCCAACTGTTTTCCCTCTGCTCTCTTACACTACTCAAAGGGGCTGCTTAACTGCACTCAGGAAGTTGAGTCTGAGTTGCATTGCTTTTGTATTTTGTTGTTGTTGTTGAGTATAAAGTTTGGAGGCTGTAATGGGATGAAAAATGGTCTTCTAAAAAATAGCCACATCCCAATCCCTATAACCTGGGATTGTTACCTTATATTGCAAAAAAAAAAAAAAAAATGATTTTTAGCTGGGTAGGCCTTCCAGGCCACTGTTGCTACCTGACAGGTTTCTTGCACAGATAGAGCTGAACACTGAGACAGCAGGTGTGGTAGTAAAGAAAGAGATTAATTATCATAAGACAACTGAATGAGGAGGATGGAAGAAATTTCTCAAAGCCATTTCCTCAAGAATTCAGAGGCTAGAATTTTTAAGGGTTGATTGGCAGGCAGGGGGCTAGGGAATGGGTGCTGCTGATAGGCTGGGGATGAAATTGAAACTGTTTTCATGCATTGAGTCAGTTCACGAAGGTTGGGGAGTAGCAGGACCAATGAAATCACTTTCTTGGTTGGGGTCATGGGCAACTGATCTAGTTGGTACCAGTTGGTCAACTTGCATGCAAAGTCTGAAAAAATATCTTGAAGACCAGTCTTAGGTTTCACAACAGTGTTTTTGACTGCCAGTTGCTATAGAAAAGCAAGCTAAGAAACAGTAGTGGGATATCATTTATGCCTACAGCTTATCAGAAAGGTTTTCAGGATGTAAGATACCCAGGGGTCAAAGCTGCTCAGCCCTTCAGCCAATCCAACTTCTGGAAGTCATTGAGGTAGACTGCATGAGCATTGTTTTTTAAAGTGAAAAACAAGTTCATCAATAATGCGGACCCCCTGCCTAGGGGCTAGGATAGGAAGATAATCAATTATTAATGACTATTGTTTATTGAAATGATTATGTGCAAGCAATAAGGTATGAAGGAGGAAAATGTCAGAGAGAAAGAAAAATATCTTAACAAAATTCAGGGCCCTACCATAATTTTAATTTGTGGCTTTTTATTAATTTTATGAAGGCAATTTCACCATCACGTATACCCTTACAAGAGGGAGGCAGAGGGAGATTCCCATAAGCAGAAGAGGGGAGGGCAGAAGAGCAGAACATAGTAGAAGACCTTATAGACCTTATAGAAGACCTTATAGGCAGAAATTGGAGTAATGTGGCCCCAAGTCAAGAAACATGAACAGACACTAAAGCTGGAGGAGCCAAGGACAGATTCTCCCCTACAGCCTCCAGAGGGAGTGCAACCCTGTAGACACCTTGATTTCAGCCCAGTGATATTTATTTTGGACGTTTGGCCTCCAGAACCATGAGAGAATAAGGGAATAAATTTACATTGTCTTAAATCATCAAGTTGGTGGTAATTTGTTATAGCAGCCTTAGGAAATTAATATAAGGGCTAAACTAGACAATCAAAGAGAGGATGATATGTGGATCAGAGCCTACCTATTTGTCTCAATTTTTTGATGAAGAGTTCTAGCTCCCTTTCTATTCCAACCCCAGATACTTCTTTCTGAATTCAAATAAATCTTCCTCTCTCACACTGATTTGTATTTTAAAGCTCCACTGTCCTATACAGACTAAATAACTGATTTTGGTTTACTGGTACAAAATTCTGTTTTTGTTTTTGTTGTTGTTGTTGTTACTATGTTTTGCATCGTTCCCCCTACCTCTGAATAATCATTTATTGTTTTGGAAGAATCCATTTCTCTCTGTGTCTCTCTCCCCTCCCCACTCCCATTGTTCTTGATCTTAAAATAAAAGTTATGTAAAATAAACAGCCTCTTCTTTCTTTTCTTGTCATTTCCTCCACTCAGCAGTGTGGAGCTGCAAGGCTGCTTGGCTGAGTGTTTGAACACCCACACACTTTGAGGCATACTCCACAGCAGCTGACAGCTCAATGCAATCAAATGCCAGTCACAAATGCTTCTATCATTAGTTCCACAAATCCACTATGAAAATGGGCCTGTAGGATGCAAGAAGAAAAAGAAAAGGATATTTCGTGACTGGAATTTTTTAAACTGAGAAATAGGAAATAAAGTGGGTCAGATCGTTATTTTAAGATAACCAGTGGTGAAAATAGGAACTCAAAGCAAATCTATATCAGAGAATTTGGGAAATCAAAACAAGCCATCAGATATTCTTTTGCATGAAGACTTCTTAATGCTTCAGGGAGAAATGGTAAAACCATCCCCACAGAATTGATAAAAATTGCATACCAATTTCTGGACAGAAATATACTTAAGCATTTATCAGGCTGTACTCTGGCCCACTTCCTTGTTGCTAAAAGTCACCATAGCACTGGATACTGACTATCTGAATGCCCATTGTTTCTGTAGGTAGGATTTCTGACATCAGAGTCTTAATAGCGTTTAAGAATTGATTTTCATTCCCATTGTTTCTATGGACAGGCTCTCTGACATTAGAATCATAAGGCTTTTGTTTAAGAATTGCTTAAGATGTTTTTCAGACCCCAAATTCCAGCAACCAGTTTGAAGACCCCTACAGAGAAATGGAATCATAGCATGAGAATATAGCTTCCTCATCTCCCTGTCCCATGACTTCACCCTGCACTTGTTGACCAAACAATGATTTTGGCTTACTTCAAAACCCTTAAAAACCCCAGCCCCAAACTCCTCTGGGAGATGAATTTGAGGTTCTTTCTCATCTCCTTGTTCTGTGGCCCTGAGATTAAACCTCTATCTCTGCTGTTGTCACAGCATATTGACTTGCCGTGTGCATCAGGCCATGAACCTATGATGGTTCCAATGGTAAACAGAGGACTCTAGCAGGACTGCTGAGAGGTGGTCCACCAGGATCTCAGGCTAGAACATTACAATGCAGGGCTGTAACATAGTTTTAGTGCACAGAACTCCTAATGCTAGGAGCATTTTGTGTTCTAATATTTGATATCTGCCCCTGGTTCCTGACATAGAGTTCCTAAATCCCTTTAAATTTCTTTGGTGATAGGAGTATCTTTTGTTCTAATGAAGCAACTCTTGGTTGGCTCCTGAATAGCTTCAGGATGAGGGCTGGTCACTAGAAAAACCAAACCATCATTAGAAGCTTGGAATTTTCAGCCCTATCCCTCATCCTCCAGAAAGGGGAGAGGGGCTAGACATTGAGTTAATAATTGATTGTACCTATGTGATGAAGCTGTCAGAGGCGTTTGAACTAGACTGACTCCATCTTGAATAAAGACTGGGTAAAATGAGACTGAGACTTACTGGGCTGCATTCCTAGAGGGTTAGACATTCTAAGTTACAGGATGAAATAGGAGGTCAAGATACAGGTCACAAAGACCTTGCTGATAAAATAGCACGTGGTAAAGACACCAGCCATATCCCACCAAAACCAGGATGGCGACGAAGGTGATCTCTGGTTGTCCTCACTGCTCATTACATGCTAATTATAATGCATTAGCATGCTAAAAGTCACTCCCACCAGCACCATGACAGTTTACAGATGCCACGGTAACACCAGGAAGTTACCCTATATAGTTTAAAAATGGGAGGAACCCTCAGCTCTGGAATTGTCCGCCCCTTTCCCAGAAAACTCATCAATAATCCACCCCTTGTTTAGCATATAATCAAGAAATAACTAGAAGTATAGTCAGTTGAGTAGCCCATGCTGCTGTTCCGCCTATTCTTTTTCTGTGGCCACTTTTTATTCCTTTACTTTCTTAATAAACTTGCTCTCCCTTCACTCTATAGACTCGCCATGAATTCTTTCTTGCACAAGGTCCAAGAACCCTCTCTTAGGGTCTGAATGGGGTCCCTTTCCGGTAACAAAGCCACCATAAGAATTTCTAAAAGATGGAATTCACTAACTTTGATATACAATTTTTACATTGTAAGGAATATACTAAATCCATAAAGAATGCTAAATTATTTATTTATTTATGTATGTATTTAGAGACAGAGTTTCACTGTTGTCACCCAGGCTGGAGTTCAATGGTGCGATCCGGCTCACTGCAACCTCTACCTCTCAGGTTCAAGCAGTTCTCCTGCCTCAGTCTCCCGAGTAGCTGGAATTACAGGCATGCACCACCACGCCTAGCTAGTTTTTACATTTTTAGTAGAGATAGGGTTTCACCATGTTGGCCAGGCAGGTCTCGAACTCCAGACCTCAGGTGATCTGCTCGCCTAGGCCTTCCAAAGTGCTGGGATTATAGACATGAGCCACTGCACCCAGCTGAGAATGCTAAATTTTAATGTTATACTTTTGTTTTTCACCTTTTTTCTTTTTGTGTCATTTACAGTTTTATGTTTGACACATAAAAAATGTACGGGACTTCAGCTGTTGTGGACCTAAAAGTAGCAAAACAAACAAAAGACCGGAGATAAGAAGAGGCAGAGAAGCTCAGGGCCAGGAAAATTGGTTCCTGCAAGTTCCATTCGTGACTACGATGAGAGAAGCATCATGCAGTGGGGCTGTGGGGTAGCAGCACGAAGTGAATCTAGTGAAGTCCTTTCAAGTCTACACAAACCTTCTCAAAACATTTGTGTGGTTTTTTTTTTTTTTTTTTTTTTTTGTTCATCTGTGACTTGAGAACAAAAAGGCATTGCTGTATTCTGCCTCGTTCATCTTGTCCTTTCTTTCATTCTCAGTACCAGATTCTAGACTAACACTGAACAGATGAAACCCAGGGGGAAAGAGAATATAGCTCATATTTCTACTAGGATTTCTGCTTTTTCCCCTCCCTTAAAATATGTACCACTGTGCCTAGAATTCTCAAGCAAGAGGGGAAAGAACCACAGTCAAGTTGTCACTCTGGGAGAAATGTCTGAGTAGAAGTGACAGCTCCCTTGTAGGGATTGTTCTTGATTGTCACTAAGAGGGAGTCGGGGAAATCAGAGCTCTTCTTCCAAGAATGCAAAATAACATTACCTTGAGGATGTGTCAGTGGAGCCCCAGGGCACGAGGGAGGTCAGGCAGCCACAGTGGGTGCCCAAATGAGGAATCCCTTGTGTTGATTTCTTTTTTTTCTTTTTCTTTTCCTTTTTTTTTGAGATGGAGTCTCACTCTGTTGCCCAGGCTGGAGTACAATGGAGCGATCTTGGCTCACTACAACCTCCTCCTCCTGGGTTCAAGTGATTCTCCTTCCTCAGCTTCCCAAGTAGCTGGGACTACAGGCCCCCATCACCATGTCTGGCTAACTTTTGTATTTTCAGCAGAGACGGGGTTTCACCATATTGGCCAGGCTGATCTCAAACTCCTGACCTTGTGATCCACCTGCCTCAGTCTCCCAAAGTGCTGGGTTTACAGGTATGAGCCACCGTGCCCAGCCCCTTGTGTTGATTTCTTTTTGCTTGAAATACCTATAGTAGGTTCCATTGTTCTACGTGAACCTTGACTATTACCTATAGGATCTGGGACAAATAAAGTCTCCAAGATCTCTTGTAGTTTTTAGATCTTTTCTTTTCTTTTCTTTTTTCTTTTCTTTTTTTTTTTTTTTTGGAGATAGCATCTCACACTTGTCACCTAGGCTGGAGTGCAATGGTGTGATCTCGGCTCACTGCAATCTCGAGTTCCCAGGTTCAAGAGATTCTCCTGCCTCAGCCTCCTGAGTAGCTGGTATTACAGGTGCCCACCACCATGCCCGGCTAATTTTTTTTGTATTTTTAGTAGAGACAGGGGTTTCATCATGTTGGCCAGGCTGGTCTCAAACTCCTGACCTTAGGTGATCCACCCTTCTCAGTCTCTCAAAGTGCGTGAGCCACTGTGTCCGGCCAATTTTTAGATATTTCCTAAGGATTCATACCCGTAGCACACTGGTTTCTTTATTATTTTCCCATTAATAACAAAGTTTCCTGTATTCATTAAATATGATTTGCATTTACTAGGCTTACCAAGCCTAAGTTAAAAAGAAGTTCAAACAGTGACTTAAAGGAAGAAGACCAGGCGCGGTGGCTCACGCCTGTAATCCCAACACTTTGGGAGGCCGAGGGGGGCAGATCACTTGAGGTCAGGAGCTCGAGACCAGCCTGGCCAATATGGTGAAACCTTGTCTCTACTAAAAATACAAAAATTAGCCAGGCGTGGTGGCTTGCACCTGTAGTCCCAGCTACTTGGGAGGCTGAAGCAGGAGAATCCCTTGAACCCGGGAGGTGGAGGTTGCCGTGAACTGAGATCGTGCCACTGCACTCCAGCCTGGGTGACAGAGTTAGACTCCATCACCAAAAAAAAAAAAAAAAAAAAAAAAAACAGAAAAAGCCCTTCACTTCTCTGAATATACCTACGTATTTGGCTGAAACTGTAGTAACTCTCAAATTTTTAAATAAAATTTCAGTGTATTATAATTCACAGGTTATTGCACAGGCTTGGGAATCAGATAAAACTGTGTTTACATCTCAGTGCCACCATTTGCCAGCTAAGTAACTAGTTGACTACTCTAAGACTCCTTTGTCTTCATGTTCAAAGTGGGGATAACAACCTACCTACTGTGCAGAAGTATACATAGCAGGCCCAACCCTACTATTCTCAGAAAGGCCTGATTGCAGGGTTGACCCTTGCCTGTTATCTGGGAACTTAGATCTGATGAGGGTTCCTACTAATCTCTAAATGGTAAGCGAGGCTTATCATGCCTAGACTGTTTGTAAAACTGCAATGTATGCTGAACACCTATTTTTATTTTGGGAGTCTGGAATTTTAGTACATGCTAGACAGAATGCCTCCATGACCAGCCCCCAGTAAAAACCCTGTGCACTGAGTCCCTAATGAGCTTCCTTGATACACAACATTTCACACATGTTGTCATAATAAGTTGCTGGAGGAATTAAGCACATCCTATGTGACTCAGGACTTTTGGAAGCTTGCACCTGGTTTCCTCCAGACTTTACCCCATGTGCTTTTTCTCTTTGCTGGTTTTACTTTGTATTCTTTGCTGTAATAAACATTAGCCTTGAGTAAGACTAGATCCTGAGTCTTGTGTGTACTCCTAGTGAATCATTGAAATTGGTTTTGTTTGAGGACTCCTGACACTCCAGGCACTCAGCTCATTTATACATTATTTTATTTAATCCTTACCACAACCCATTTAGTTTCTGCTAGGATTTCTGCCTTTTCCCCTCCCTTAAAATATGTACCATTGTGCCCAGAATTCACAAGCAAGAGGGGACGGAACCCACAGTTAAGCTGTCACTCTGGGAGAAACGCCTGAGTAGAAGTGACAGCTCCCTTGTAGGGATTGTTCTTGATTGTCACTAAAACTAAGCTGGAGAGTCAGGGAAATCAGAGCTCTTCTTCCGAGAATGGGAAATGACATTACCTGGAGGATGTGTCAGTGGAGCCCCAGGGCACAAGGGAGGCCTGGCAGCCACAGTGGGTGCCAAATGAGGAATCCCTTGTGTTAATTTCTTTCTGCTTTAAATACCTACAGTAGGTTGCATTGTTCTGTGTGAACCTTGTCTATTACCCCCGTCTAGCAATAGAGAAGACACAGAGAGACCTAGGAAAGAAGACAACGGGAAGACAAGGCAGAGGTTGAACTGATGTGTCTACAGACCAAAGAATTGCAAGTATCACTGGTCATTACAGCAACCCATTTAGTAAGGTTGTTGTAAGGATTAAATAAAATAACATATAAATGAGCAGAGTGCCTGGCATGGAATAATGACCCAATTTGCATTATTATGATTGTTCATTAAATTACATATCAGACTTTTCTGGGACAAGGGCTATAGCAATAAGCAGAAAAGAAAATTCTTGCCAGCTTTCATTTCAGTGGGAGAGAAAAAGGAATAAAGCAAATAACTAAAATATATAGAATGGCTGGGCACAGTGGCTTACACCTGTAATCCCAGCACTTTGGGAGGCCGAGGCAGGCGGATCACCCTGAGGTCAGGAGTTCAAGACCAGCCTGACCAACATGGCAAAACCCCATCTCTACTAAAAATATAAAAATTAGCTAGGCATGGTGGTGCATGCTTGTAATCTCAGCTACTTGAGAGGCTGAGGCATGAGAATCTCTTGAACCCAGGAGGCAGATGTTGCCCTGAGCTAAGATGGTGCCACTGCACTACAGCCTGGGTGACAGGTGAGACTGTCTCACCAAAAAAAAAAAAAAATATATATATATATATAATATAAATATATGTTATATATATGCACATATATGTGTGTGTGTGTGTGCATATATATATATTTTTTTTTTTCATGGTGATGAATGCTATGGATAAAAAGTAAAGCCAGGAAGGGAGATACAGGGAGTGTGGATTTTGGGGGCTTTGCAGTTTTAAATAGGACAGCCAGTAAAAATCTCATTAAGAAGGTGATTCGTAGGCAAATATGCAAAGGAAATAATGGCAGGACTAAGCCACGTGGATATCTAATAGGAAATTGATCTAGCAAATGGAACAGTAAATGCAAAGGCCCTAGGGCTGGAACACACCTGGCATGTTTGAAGAACATTAAGGAGGTCAGTGTAGCTGGAACAAAGTAGGTAAGAGGTTAGAGGTTAGAGTTCAGAAGAGTAGGCAGGGGATAGGGGATAAGAATATTCTGTAGGCCCTTGAAGAGCACTGGAGTGACTTGAAGGTCATTCATGACTTTGCCTTTCCTTTAAGTGAGACAGGGATCCACTGGAGTGTTTTGAGTAGATGAGTGACTTGGACTGACCTGTGTTTCAATAGGATTACTCTGACAGCTGCGCGAGAATAAACTAGAGTGTGGTGAGAGTGGGAGAAGGGAGGCCAGTTAGGAGGCTGCTACAGAAGTTCAATGAGATGATGGTGCCTTCAGCAAGGGTGGTCCAGTACAGCAGGGTATTGAGAAGTGGTCAGGTTCTGAATATGTTTTAAAGGAAATCTAACAGGGTGTACTGGTGGATTGGGTATGGGGTGGAAAAGAAAGAAAGGGTGACCCCAAGAGAAAGGGTGACTCCAAGGTTTTTGAAGTGTTTCTCTGAGGGGAATTGTTCCTTCTGCTTCTCAACTCATCCATCATTTCCTCCAGGGTTGGTTGTTTGTTTTTTGAGATGGAGTCCCACTCTGTCACCCAGGCTGGAGTGCCGTGACGCGATCTTGGCTCATTGCAACCTTTGCCTCTCAGGTTCAGCAATTCTCTCTGCCTCAGCCTTGCGAGTAGCTGGGATTACAGGAGCCTGCCACCATGCCCAGATAATTTTTGCATTTTTTAGTAGAGACAGGCTTTTACCATGTTGGCCAGGCTAGTCTTGAACTCCTGACCTCAGGTGATCCTCCTGCCTTGGCCTCCCAAAGAGGTGGGATTACAGGTGTGAGATACCATGCCCGGCCATTTCCTTCGTCTTCTCCAGTGGCTTGCTGTGTGATATGTCCTCTCTCTGTGGCCTCCACCAAAAAGACAAAGGTATCAGCAATGCTTCTGGCCTCTAACAAAGACTACAGCAGTGCCAGATGTCAAGGATCCTTTTGTGTGAGCTAAAGGTGCTGCCTCCTGCAATGGCCAAAACAACAGAAACTTCATGAGGATGCTACATCTGCTCAAAAGCTCTTTTAGTGGATTACTCACTTTTTTTTCAATCTTCTCTTACTCTAGGGCTCAGATAGGAATCTAAAGTTAAACCTAATTGACAGATCCTGTGTGAGACTCAGAATCACCCCTCCTCTCTGACTTTCTGTTGTCCTTAAATCCAACTTTTCTGCCTCTGTTGCCTTGGGATGAGTTCTTCCTAACTTGGGAGTTCCTTGGTCACTTATAAAACTAGACCCCACTAGGCCTCCAGACACACCTGAATCCTGGGGACACAGAAATGAGGAGGGGGAAGACACTTGTTAGGGACCATCTGGAATCTACTTTACCAGTATTAGATATCTCACCAACTCACTCCCATGGTAAAGAACAATTGCATTATTTTATTGCCACACTATGGTAAATATTTTGGCAACTGCCTTTCTTTTTTTTTTTTTCTTTTTTTTTTTTTTTGAGATAGGGACAGGGTTCTGCTGTGTCACCCAGGCTGGAGTACAGTCACAATCACAGGCACAATCACATCACAGACAACTACAGCCTCAACTTGCTAGGCTTAAGTGATCCTGACACCTCCGCCTCCCAGGCCTGTTTAATTTTTGTAGTTTTTGCAGAGATGGGGTCTTGGCATGTCGCCTAGACTGGCAACTGCCTTTCAGTGATAAAGCGTTGGACTGAAGAACATGATCTGCAATGTTGATTTTCATAACAGTGCTTTTTTGATGACAAAAGAGGTTAGTGACAGTCATGGTTTAAAATTTTCTTTCTTTCATTTTTTAGCATACATAATGGTGGTAGATGAGTGAAATTGTATCAGTATTACTCTTCCTTTATGGGATTGTGAGAGTTTTCCGGAACAATTAAGAAACCATTTCTACTTATGGCAAGTAAGAAATAGCAATGAGCACCCCATGTCCTGAAGACTTCAAGGACAAGAATCAATCAAAGACCTGTATGTCTCTTTGTCCTTGGTGTGATGGGTTGTGAATTCTGTCACCTGTGTTATATACAAATTGTAATGATAATGGAACAAGACTGGATTTTATCAACCAGACCAGAAATCAGGGTTATTTAGGTGGGTTAGCAAAGATAGAATAGATTCAATTTATGGAGCCATCACTCTGCCCAGCCTCAGGGCAGTGTCACAGTCAAAGAAATTTTTAAATAATTTATGTTCTTTACTTGCATTTCCTGAATACTTTGAAGGAGATAGCAAGATCACAAAGGGAGATATGAACAGCCCGTCCTCATCTTCCTCCCTCTCCTGTACTTCCTCCCTCATCGCAGCAGCTACTTACTACTTCAAGTCTTATCAGTTCCTAGGAAAACTCCTCTCTGAGCTGTTGTTTCTCTTCTCTTTCCCCTTATCTCCCTGTTTTCCATCAAAATGATCCAAGATCTACCTCGGGGATGGGGCTGAAAGCCAAATAGATCAACTCAGAATTCCCTTTGGCACAAGAAGAAAGGGAATGACAGGGAACCTTCACATATTAATTCTTTCCCTTCTGACGCACATTCAAATTAGTACATTTCAAAATAGTGGCCTTGAGGGGCTCCAACCTTTATACCAATAATCCAAACATTTTGGGATATTCACTTTTGAAACCGCTATGATGAAAATCCATTGCATCCTTTTATAGTCACATTTCATAGTGCATAGCTTCCCCCCTGGCACCCCTGCGACTTTCAGGACTTACCTCTTTAAGTGTCCCAGCCCTCCATTATTCTGTGTTGAAAGAACTGACAGATGAGGGACTTCTCAGAAGGCATTGGGGCTACTGGTGATGGTCAGTAATGCCTGAAGATTTCTGGCTGTGACATAGATTGGTATAGGAGATGAATGAAAGAGAAAAGAAATAAAGAAAAAAAAAACTATATATAGAAGAATAAGACAATGCGAGTAAAAAGGAGAAGGCAAAAAGGAAAGGAAGAAAGAATTTTAAAAAGAATACCCACTGAAAACAGAGGAACAGTTTATGATGCAGATTCTCCAGTCTCCCAGTGTAGTTAAACATTTTTCTCCGGTTTATCACAGGTTCCCAGCCACCTAGTGAAAGGGACTATGAGAAGTGGAGGTGAAGAGAAGGTGAAGAGGGACCGCCCAGGGACGCTGGTGTTGGATTTTGTTATATACCAAGAAGTTGCCCTGTCAAACTCTGCTCAAAGGGAGTTGGAATATGAAGCAAGATACTCAATCTATCAGTAATCAACAAGTCTTTTCTTTCCAAAGTTTTAATGTCACAAGCCATTATCTGCAGCAGGACACTTGATTATGACAGTGTTGGAATTCACTCAGGGTGGTTGGCAAAACATTAAGGGAAATATTAGAGAACGTTGTAAGATTACAGTCTCAAATCTTTTGGAAGGCCCAAAGGTTTTCATTAATTTGTAATAATGGGACAGGCTGAAGGCAGCCGGTCCTTACCTTAGAGCATTATGTCTGTGGGTGAAGATTAGGGATAATAGAAGCTTCCTCACTTAAGTCTGTTTACCCCACATTCCTTTGTCTGTAACTACTTGTTTACTCTTGTAAACTTTGTGCCTGATGGTCCTCTAAGGGGGAGGTCCAAGGGGGATTATCTGTTAATGGTGTTTACTCTGGGCTCTGGAACCAAACCTTTTCTCATTTGTAAAACCACTCTTTTAACCATGTTAATTATTTAAAATCTCTGTTACTAAATTTATATTGAATTAATGCAAGGAATAACAGCTAGTAAGGGGTTGGCTAGCTGTAATTGCCCTCTGAGAGCAGCTGATGACCTCCCTAGCCCACTTGATCACTGTACTCTGTGTGTTTGAGTGTATTTATTTATCCATCACTGAGTCAGGGTCTGCAGGACAGACCTCCACAGGTGGTGATCAACGTCTCAAATAGAATTAATTGTCATATCACAAATGGTGGATTAACAGATGAAAGATTAGGCTAAGTGAGTAGATGGGCCACTATTATCACTGAGAATACAGTCTGATTAACAAAAAGAAAGACTGGGGGCCAGGCACAGTGGCTCACGCCTATAATCTCAGCACTTTGGGAGGCCGAGGCAGGCAGATCACCTGAGGTCAGAAGTTTGATAACAGCATGGCCAACATGGTGAAACCCCATCTCTACTAAAAATACAAAAATTAGCCAGGCGTGGTGGCACACACCTGTAGTCCCGGCTACTCAGGAGGCTGAGGCACAAGAATTGCTTGAGGTCAGGAGTTCGAGACAAGCCTGCTAACATGGTGAAACCTCTTCTCTATTAAAAATACAAAAATTAGCCAGGCATGGTGGTGGGCACCTGTAATCCCAGCTACTCCGGAGGCTGAGGCATAAGAATCACTGGAACTCAGGAGGCAGAGGTTGCAATGAGCTGAGATGGTGCCATTGCATGCCAGCCTGGGCGACAGAGTGAGACTCTTGTCAAAAGAGGAAGGAGAGAGAGAGGAGAGGAGAGGAGGGGAAGGGAAGGGAGGGGAGGGGAGGGAAAGGCTGGGAAACAAAAAATCAAAAAGAAAAGACCACTTTAAAGAGAGATGGGGAGAAAAAATTGATTCAGGGAACTTAAAAAATAGGTTGAAGACAATGTATATAATGATATAAAAAGGAAAATAATCAGTTTTCTATCCTTCTAAATGTTACTGATGGAATAGGCAAAAATCACTTCCACATGTGGCTGCCACATGAACGTGTGTGTGTGTGTGTGTGTGTGTGTGTGTGTGTGTGTGTGTGTGTTTAAACAAGTTACTTGAGGTAAGTACCCGTTACTGTTTCATACTGGACATTTACTTTCAGAGTATAAAACAAGTGACATGACTAGTGATGGACCCAGAAGTTACAACTGACAAATTTTCACCTTTAGTTCTAATATGATTTTAAAACAAAACCATCTAGTAAACTTGTATAAAATCTTGGATTTTTAAAATCTTTTATTTCTATAACTGACACCCAGGAGCAAGCTGGAGAATTAATTTGAATGTTTTCACGTCTTGTATGTTATTATTTGATTTTCTTTTTTCTTTTTTATTTTACTCAAAAATCCAGCAGAATTGAATATTATTTTATTTTTGAGGCAGCCTCTACTATTACATCAGAGTCACTGAAACCCCTAAGAAAAATTAAAAGATTGTTTCTTATGAATTAATAGATATGTCTTATTACTATTCTACTCAACATTTTAATGTAGGAAATTTGTTTTTATAGACTAGTTCAATACTAGAGTCTCTTAGTAAAAATAGATTTTAAAGAAAAGTGAAAAGTGATAATCTACTATAAAGATCATTGAAAAAAATGTGCCCTCTGATAGGTGATAACATATGTTAGTGTTTCTTTTATTAATAAATTAGAGATATGAAGAAGAATACAAAAGATTGTCAGAGGCTCATGCACACATTAAGATATTTATCCCTGGCTTTCATTTCATAACCTGAAAATGTCTAATTCATATAAAAATACAATTTTAATACACCTATTATCATCTTGGCATCTCGGTACTTAGATTTGTTATCTTTATGTAGGGGGTTTCACAATGTTGACTGCATGTTAGAATTATCTGGGGAATTTTTAAAATAAATGTTGATGCCCGGGCAGAAGACCAGAACAATGAATTGGAATCTCTCAAGGGTAAAACGTGGTATTTTTAAGGAACCTCAGGTGATTCCAAATGCACCAGTGAGGTTGAGATCTTCCAATTTTAGTAGTTCCTGATCAAGCCTCATTTTAATCACCGTGTCTGTTAGAGTCATTTCCTTCTCTGCACTAAAAGAAGAGCACAAAGCAGATTGTACCATTGCAACTTGTGCCTGTGTTTCATTGTTTTTTCAGTCTTGAGTACCTATTACCTGCTCAAAAACGAATGAATAAATGGACACACTTATTTCCAACCAGGACCATGGAGAAAGGCTGCCACCATTTTAAAGACCACAGATTCATTTAGAGCACATTGAGAGATGATGTGACTCATTTCGTTACATTACACAGCTCTGAGTCACCTGGCACTTTCCCAGACAAAAAGTTTCAGAACCTGATGTTTCAGATCCTCATCCAATAGACATTTTTATCCCGGGAGCCGGGGCTGAGGATGCAGCTGACAGAATCAGCACAGGGCTTCTCTTAGCAAAGCGGTGGGAAGTCGCTGCTGCTCTGTGCTTATGTAACCATATGTTGTACAAGCATGACCCATAGAATGTGATCCAAACACTGTATTTGTCTTGCTCCATCATTTTAAATTCTATTCGGTGGAGACCAGCTTTTCTTGTTCACGGAGAGTCTTGGGCCACTCTCAGTGTTAGTCACTTTTGGTTGTAAAACAAGCCTATTTTAGAAACTTAATATAGTCGGTCTCACTCAATAATAACAAATCGAAACACGAAGTCAGGCTGAAACCATCACCTCTTCTCCAGCCTAGGCTTGTGTTAAAAGCCTGCATGTAGAAGGAGTGTGTGGTCCTTCTGCTCCCTCTCTTCTCCCAGCTCAGCTGTGCTACCTGTGATTTCTCTCTGGCCGGGGTCAAAATAAGGAGAGGGAAGAAAAGGAAGGGAATATGATACTGTTACTTGGCTGAACTTGGTAATGGTTAAAGTGGGAATCCTTGGATGAGATCAAGAGATGGTAGCAGTTGATACTTGTCTCGTGGGAGACTTTTCTGGGTTCTTCAGTTTCTTGCTCTGGTAGTTCCCTTGACCTGGGATGATCAAGCTCTACTTTGGGTGGTGTAAGGAAGGAAAAATGCTTTCTTCTACCCTTCTAGAATCTGTGACGGGTCTAAGAATTAAACTGAAATAAGACAGAATAACAGGTGAAATACAACTTGAATTATGTCTGCACACACAGGAGTACCACAAAAATATGAGACTCAAGGAAGGGGTCAGATGACTGAAACTCATATACCATCAGGAGCTACAGAAAGGAAGAGGGGTTAGAGTTTCCGGGTGGGAGGATGGGTGGAGACAAGTTATGGGAAGAGGAGAGGAAATGTATGGTGAATAAAAGTTGCCTTGTGATGCAGATAAGCGTCTCTCCAGTGAGAAAAGTTGTCCGGGAGTAGCTATCTTCCTGGTACTGATCTCTTCAGTAATTAAAATGTCTTTATAAAATTCCTTTAGGCTGGTCACAGTGGCTCATGCCTGTAATCCCAGCACTTTGGGAGGTCGAGGAGGGCACATCACTTTAGGTCAGGAGTTCAAGACTAGCCTGGGCAACATGACGAAACCCTGTCTCTATTAAAAATACAAAAATTAGCCAGGTGTGGTGGCATGCACCTGTAGTCCTAGCTACTTGGGAGGCTGAGGCAGGAGAATCACTTGAACCTGGGAAGCAGAGGTTGCAGTGAGCTGCGATTGCACCACTAGCCTGGGCAACAGAGTGAGACTCTGTCTAAAAAAATAAAAAAATAAAATAAAATTTCTTTGTATGGGAAAAATCTATGCTTTAGTTTAGGCAGCTGAGGGAAAAATAAAGAGCTCTTCCTTTGTTGGCTGGTTCTCAGTTGCCTTTAGCTCAAAATAATATGCTAGGGCAGTATATTTTGGGGTGGCACCTTCTGAACTCTTTCAGTGGCCATCTGTGACACTTTCTTGACCTCAAGGTCCATGGGCCCCTCCAGGCAGCCTATTCAACCAAAAAGAGCTCCTGACAAAGGATCTCTTCTTTGGCCAGGCCTGAGTCAGGCCCCTCTGAGTCTTTTCTGACTAGGCCAGACCTTGAGTTTCCTTCTCTGTCTTTGTAGAATCCAGTTTGAGCAAGAATCCTGCTAAGTCAGGTTAGTAAAAATCCCCTATGCTGGGTATCTGCCACCCTCAATGTCTCACCCTGGGCTGCCCTCAGCAAGGATACTTTTTTCTTTCTCTTTTTTAAAACAGAGTCTCTCTGTGTTACCCAGACTGGAATGCAGTGGCTATGCATAGGTGTAATCATGGCACAATACAGCCGTGAACTCCTGGCCTCAAGTGATCCTCAAACCTCAGTCTCCTGAATAGGGACTATAGGCAGGAGCCACTGTACCCGGCACACCTTCAGCAAGAATTCTGTTGGGTCCATCTAGCAAGAATATCCCTTAAACCTGATGTTTCTGCTTAGTCACTTCCCATCCACTGAGTCCTATCCTCCTCTGTGGCTATAAATCCCCACTTGTCCTTGTTGGAATCAAAGTCAAGCCCAAGGCTGTGCTCAGTGCCTCATGCCTGTAATCCCAGCACTTTAGGAGGCTAAGGCAGGTGAATCGCTTGAACCCAGGAGTTGGGAACCAGCCTGGGCAACATGGCAAAACCCAATCTCCACAAAAATTAGCCAGGAGTGGTGGTATGCACCTTTAGTCCCCGCTACTCGTGAGACTGAGGTGGGAGAATCACCTGAGCCCAGGGAGTTCGAGGCTGCAGTGAGCCATGATCGCACGATGCCCTCCATCCTGGGCAATGGAACAAGACCCAAGAAAGGAAGGAAAGGGAAGCGGGGGGGGGAGGAGGAGAGGGGAGAAGGAGGGGAGGAGGGAGGGTAAGTCCATTCTCTCTTCCCCATTGCAAGACTCCGTTTCTGTGGTCCCAATCCATGTCGCTATGGCCTCCCTTAAATACAGTCTTCCTTACCGTCTTTACCAAGCGTCACAAATAATGTTTTGTTTAACACCCTGCACTGCTTTCTTGGCCCACACTGGCCAATGAGACACTCCAGGAACCCTTGTCTCCCTCCCATGTGGAGTTAGCCCCATCTCTAGGCAGCAGCACGCTGCTAGTTCCACCATTTAGGCAGTTGCCTCTGCCTCTAGAGCTTCAAGATGCCATTCACAGTTCACTTTTCCTTCCTCAAGCCTGAGTGAGGGACTAGCCCTTTTTCTCTGGTGATTGCCAGGAACACTTTAAAGCTCTGCACGTAGTTGCTGTGAAGTTCCCATCTTGAAGGTACCCCTACTCTTGAGGAGGTGCATCTCCTCTGTCTTAGGTCTGTTCCCCTAGAAGCAGAGCTTGAAATAAGGATTGTTGTTTAAGTAACTTACTGAGGAAGTGTTCTTATTAGAAGCGGAGTGAGGAAAAGGATGAAGTGGAGGGAAGGTGCTGGGGGGGTCCAGCTCTTGCAGACCAAGCAAGACCCCAGCTACAGACTGGCTTCAGTCTCATCCCAGAGGGAAAACTCTGCAGCCCAAAGTGCATCACAAACACAATCCCACCTTGGGGCAAAGAATTGTTTATTCCCTCCTGCTAGTAGGGCTAAGGTTTACAGGCCAAGGTCTTCTGACAATGGGCAATTCTCCAGAGAAGGGGGTAGCTGAGAATTGCAGGAGACAAACTCTCAGGAGCTGGTGGGTGGGAGAGGGTGTGGCCACTGGTCAAGGTGCTCTGAAGGAGCCTCAACAATATCCACTACACCTACCCACCCCAGCCTTTCTCTCTAAAGACACTTTCTTCCTCAATCTTATCTTGATCTTTTGGAGCAGTTCAAGGACTGTAGAACAGATTCTTGAAGACATTTCCTCTTAAATGTTCTAACTGGGAGAGGGAGTGCCTGTCTCACTCACTTTGGTGTCTGACATCTATCACAGCATCCCCTCCATTGACACAGAGGCAGGAGGAGTTTCATTCTAATATCCTCTCATTCTGAGGTGTGTTCAGGTATTTCTTTTACACTAGTGACCATAGAGCTCAATGCTTTCATCTCACAGGCCAGAACCTAGAAGAGTGAGTAATCTCAAAACTATGTTTATTGGTTTCCCTGGTAGCTATGATAGATTTGTACTGCTCATAGTCTTCCTCTCAGCAGAGAGCATTAGAGACATCGCTGGGGAGAGAAGGGCGCATTCTCTGTTCGTGAAATAGAACAGAGTCACCTGGAACAAACCCATGAGTTTCTCATATAAAAAAGAAAGCGCATTAAATAAACTAGACTACCAAGCCATGGAGAACAACTTTAGAGTATGCATTACCAGGCTGGGGCTAGAATAGCTTTTTAGAAATTTTGCTGAGGCATTCAGGAGCTGCAGGAGAATGGACAGAGAGGAAAAGGGAGTCAGTGACCTAGCATGGCAGAATATTACCAATTTCCAAAAGAACACCCATGCCAGGGAAGCCCCCAAGCGGCTAGAGTTAAGTCAAGGAGAAGAGTCACTGAATCACAGATGTCAGAGCTGGAGGAAACCCAAAATTGTATGCAGAAAAGCATCCTTTTTTCACAGAGGAAGAACTGTGGCACAGAGAGGTCACTATGAAGCACTTGCAGACTGGCAACTCCAGGCCAAACTTGGCCTGCACAGTGTTGGTTAGAGTATAAATTCATTGTGAAAATGAAAAGCCAGACAATCGCATGCACGCATGCACACACACGTGTGCCTGGTTGTCTACCTTCTTTTGAAAATCTGGAGACCTGGCAACAAGAGGCCCGTAGTCTGCCATCGCAGTAACCATCCAGGGCTGAATGATGACAACAGTCTAGTTTGCTGTGTCCCATTCCCAGCCAGTTTGGTTTTTATGTTTTATTTTATTCATTTTTTTTTTTTAATTTTAGAGACAGGGTCTCGCTCTGTGACCCAGGCTGGAGTGCAGTGGTGTGATCATAGGTCACTGCAGCCTTGAATTCCTGAGCCCAAGTGATCTTCCCACCTCTGCCTCCAGAGAATGTGGGACTACAGATGTGAGCCACTGCACCCAGATCCCCAGCCAGTTTGACTGATCTATCTTATCACCTGGTCCCTATAGGTAACATGGGGTGTGGCTTCTCAGTTATGATATTTATCCAGAGTCATATAACTAGTGACAGATTTGGGTAAGGGTCCATGTCAAAATTGACAGTTGATACGCACTGGCAAAAAATCCTAGAGGGTTCAGGACCTATAAATACTCCTGGTCCAGAAGTGGTGCTGAACCAAATTGGAATGGGCTTTCAGCCAGGCTGGCTAAACCCAGCTCTAGTGAATGTAAGGAAGAGACAGGAGATGGGCAGTTACCTAAACCAGTCAGCAAGAGCTGCAGGTTCAGGAAATTAGGAAGAAAAAAATAACACAGAGTTTTGTGGCAAACCGCTGGTGACATCAGAAAATTCTGGCATGAATTAGCAATGTCCCAGCCACAGAACAGGCAGTCGGGAGTAGGATCCCAGTCCCTGTTTGAAGGGATAGGACTGTGGTCAGCACTCAATCTTGAAAGAAGAGCTAGAATATCAGGAGGGAGCTAAGGTCAGGAGAGTAATACTAGGACTCAGTTACATTGCTAGAACTGGTACCTAAAGTCAGAGCAGAACTAGGAGATGGTTGACTTCTTGTAGAGCCACCTGGGCTCTGTAAGTTCCTCCTTGCTGAGGTCCTAGAGGTTAGCGGTAAGGCCTGAGGGTGTCGGATACCCGAGAGCTTAGTTATGGACAGAGGTGTGTCTCAGGATTAGGCAGCCAAGCCAGTGATGACGTTCCCTGCCTGGCCTCCTTTGCTTGGCATCCCACCCACTATTTCTCATTCCCTTGCAAAGTCAAGCTTCATACCATTTAAAAAACTGACTTTGCCCTGAATCTACACTATGCTTCTTTTCATATTTATAGACACCAAAGCTGGAACGAAACAAAACGCTAATTCTGATAATTCTTTAGCTTGGCAGCAGGTGAAAAAATGAGCTCACAATGCCGTCAAGAACCATGTGAAGCAACAATAGCACTTGGCAGCTGTTACTTTCAGTGGGCATTATGTTTAATGAAACAGCCCAGTTGTACAAAAGGGGGAAAATATAAGTGACAGCTATGGAGATAGATGGCAAAAAAACAGTCTCTGTACCTACAGATACAAAGTTTTGCTCAAATCCTTTTAAAGGTGACCTTCTTAGATAATTGTGCCTCACTACAAACTGACCTGTATCTAGGGCACTTTTTTCTTTTCTGTAAATTGTGGGAAAGATAAATCAGTTAATCTGGGCAACAAATAAACACCATGAACATCAGCCCACTGGATGCATAAGAATCACCAATATTTTCTGGGTCCCTGCTACGGGCCAGGTGCCGTGCCAGCTACTTGGTGTCTCGTTGAATTCTCACAACAACACTCTGAAGAGCCAAGCATTATTATTATCTCTATTTGCATGTGAGAAAACCAAGGTTCAGAAAATAAATTAAGGTAGCATGTAGACATACACCGCGGGTGAGAAGTCCCATTCACAGCAGCTCTGCCTGTCCCAGAGGCAAAGTGCCTAAGTCCTCGCCAGTGGTACAAGCCCTAATGTGGCAGTGTCACTAGCTGACAGCTCCAGTATCCATTCTCCCTGACCTCCTTAGCAAGAGTGTCCCATGTTTATTCCAGATAGCAATACTAAAGAATTCCAAACTATAAGGGTCATGGATACATTGCATAGATGGCCCCAGTAAATGAATTCCCTGTGCCCATGCCCTTTGCAATGAGATTTGTAATCATAACTGTGATGATGACCAAGCATAACCATAGCTGACATATATTCAGCTCTTACTATGCTAGGTATTGTTCTAAGTGCTTTGTGTGGACTCTGGCATTTATTTGGTTTTTCAGTTGTTTTGGTTATTTATTAAAAACTTGGTTATGTAGAACTTATATTTCTCCATGTAAACCATGTTATTTGCATACATAAATATAAACATAAAGCTGAAATTCACAGCTTCATACATATATAAGCTGAAATTTATATATTTTATATAGTGTTACATATAACATACAACCTGAAGTTCACATTAAGGCATTATTTAATCTATAATATCATGAAACCAATGTGTTAGTTTGAGTTTGAGGCATTGTTAATAGAGTGTCTCTCTCTCTCTAGAGAGATTATATATATATATTTGTACCTTACGTTCTGGGGTACATGTGCAGAACATGCAGGATTGTTGCATAGGTACATACATGGCAATGTGGTTTGCTGCCTCCATCCCCCTGTCACCTATATCTGGCATTTCTCCCCATATTATCCCTCCCCAACCTCCCTACCCACCACTGTCCCTCCCCTATTCCCCCACAACAGACCCCAGTGTGTGATGCGCCCCTGCCTGTGTCCTTGTGTTCTCATTGTTCAACACCCACCTGTGAGTGAGAACATGCAGTGTTTGACTTTCTGTTCTTGTGTCAGTTTGCTGAGAATGATGGTTTCCAGATTCATCCATATCCCTACAAAGGACTTGAACTCATTGTTTTTTACAGCTGCATAGTATTCCATGGTGTATATGTGCCACATTTTCCTTGTCCAGTCTATCATCAATGGGCATTTGGGATGGTTCCAGGTCTTTGCTATTGTAAACAGTGCCACTATGAACATACATGTGCACGTGTCTTTATAATAGAATGATTTATAATCCTTTGGATATATACCCAGTAATGGGATTGCTGGGTCAAATGGAATTTCTATTTCTAGGTCCTTGAGGAATCGCCATACTGTCTTCCACAGTGGTTGAACTAATTTACACTCCTACCAACAGTGTAAAAGCATGACTATTTCTCCACATCCTCTCCGGCATCTGTTGTCTCCAGATGTTTTAATGATCACCATTCTAAATGGCGTGAGATCGTACCTCAATATGGTTTTGATTTGCATTTCTCTAATGACCAATGATAAAGAACATTTTTTCATACGTTTGTTGGCCTAATAAATGTCTTCTTTTGAAAAGTGTCTGTTCATGTCCTTCACTCACTTTTGGATGGGTTGGTTTGTTTGTTTTCTTGTAAATCTGATTTAGTTCTTTGTAGATTCTGGATATTAGCCCTTTGTCAGATGGGTAGATTGCAAAAATTATTTCCCATTCTGTTGGTTGCCAGTTCACTCTAATGATGGTTTCTTTTGCTGTACAGAAGCTCTGGAGTTTAATTAGATCCCATTTGTCTGTTTTGGCTTTTGTTGCCAATGCTTTTGGTGTTTTAGTCATGAAGTCCTTGCCTATGCCTATGTCCTGAATGGTTTTTCCTAGGTTTTCTTCTAGGGTTTTTGTGGTGTTAGGTCTTATGTTTAAGTCTTTAATCCATCTGGAGTTAATTGTAGTGCAAGGTGTCAGGAAGGGGTCCAGTTTCTGCTTTCTGCACATGGCTAGCCAGTTTTCCCAACACCATTTATTAAACAGGGACTCCTTTCCCCATTGCTTGTTTTTGTCAGGCTTGTCAAAGATCAGATGATTGTAGGTGTGTGGTATTGCCTCCAACTCCTCTGTTCTGTTCCATTGATCTGTATCTCTGTTTTGGTACCAGTACCATGCTGTTTTGATTACTGTAGCCTTGTAGTATGGTTTGAAGTCAGGTAGCATGATGCCTCCAGCTTTGTTCTTTTTGTTTAGAATTGACTTGGCTATGCGGCCTCTCTTTTGGTTCCATATGAAGTTTAAGGTAGTTTTTTCCAGTTCTGTGAAGAGGGTCATAGGTAGCTTGATGGGGATAGCACTCAACCTATAAATTACTTTGGGCAGTATGGCCATTTTCACCATCTTGATTCTTCCTAACCATGAGCATGGAATGTTTTTCCATCTGTTTCTGTCCTCTCTTATTTCCATGAGCAGTGGTTTGTAGTTCTCCTTGTAGAGGTCCTTTACATCCTTTGTTAGTTGTATTCCTAGGTATTTTATTCTCTTTGTAGCAATTGTGAATGACTGTTTGTTCTTGATTTGGCTCTCGTTTAGTCTGTTATTGGTGTATAGGAATGCTTGTGATTTCTGCACATTGATTTTGTATCTTGAGACTTTGCTGAAGTTGCTTATCAGTTTCAGGAGATTTCGGGCCGAGGTGATGGGGTTTTCTAAATATGCAATCATGTCATCTGCAAATAGAGACGATTTGACTTCCTCCTTTCCTAATTGAATATCCTTTATTTCTTTTTCTTGCCTGATTGCTCTGGCTAGAACTTCCAATACTATATTGGATAGGAGTGGTGAGAGAGAGCATCCTTGTCTAGTGCCAGATTTCAAAGGGAATGCTTCCAGTTTTTGCCCATTCAGTATGATATTGGCTGTGGGTTTGTCATAAATAGCTATTATTATTTTGAGATACATTCTGTTGATACCTAGTTTATTGAGAGTTTTTAGCA
>CAUYLG010022639.1:0-11816 GCA_963573385.1 Cacajao melanocephalus | reverse complement strand
CCGTTTCTTTCCTCTCTATCACACTATCTCTTCATGACGTCAGACGCTGGGGCGAATTTCCGAAGCCCTTTGGAGTGGGTTTTTTTTTTTTTTTTTTTTTTTTTGAGACGGAGTCCCTCTCTGTTGCCCAGGCTGGAGTGCAGTGGTATTATCTTGGCTCACAGCAACCTGCGCCTCCCAAGTTCAAGCGATTCTTCTGCCTCAGCCTCCTGAGTAGCTGGGATTACAGGCACGCATCACCACACCCAGGTAATTTTTGTATTTTAGTAGAGACGGGGGTTTCACCATGTTGTCCAGGCTGGTCTCAAACTTCTCACCTCGAGTGATCTGCCTGCCTCGGCCTCCCAAAGTGCTGGGATTACAGGTGTAAGCCACTGCAGGAGCTGCCAATTTTCCCTAACACTGTGTGTGTGTGTGTGTGTGTGTGTGTGTGTGTGTGTGTGTGAAAGTATTACATTTTTTGACATTTTACTGGTTAATTTGCAAGCAGAGCAATGAATGAGTAGAATTATTCCAATTTAACATCCTCTTAGATAACTATGAAGCCAAGGCAAGTGCTGAAGATCATCTGGCAATCTTCTGCCCCTTTCCAAAAATAGAGCTGGGATGACTCATGTGCATGGAGTTGGTATTCATACCTGCACCCTGAGCCGTGGTCCCCAATGACTTATTGCTTCTCTGAATGTTGACAGCAGCATCTAAAATCAGAGCTTAAAATAGAAGGGGGCCAAGAAATTAGACACTGCTCTTAACTTCCAGAAACCTCAGAGTGGCATGTTAAAAAAAACCAGAGTAGGGCTTCAATAGGCAGCTGAAAGATTAAATTCTGGGATGACAGAATTAGCCAATTTGAAGTATAATTGTTTGAGGGGCAATTGATCCTGTGACTTGTATAAATAAGAAAGCCTGGAAGTTCACAAACACCGTCTAATTTTATTCCTTTTTAAGATCAAGGTGTTGGTATGTTTATGAGCAGATAATAGGCATTGCTTAATAACACTAATTGCTACTTAGTGTTAACTTTGGGCTTTTTTCTTCTTATGTGCTTTATAATATCTTTATTGGTTAATTAGAGCAGCACCGGCTGTGAATGAGGTAAGTTAGTGTTGCCACCTGCATCTGCAGGTGAGAGACTAGAAGTCAGTAACCACTACCCGATGGAGACTTCACCTCAGTTTTTCCTTTGCTACATCCTGTTTCAAAATTAGGTGCCCCTGGGAGGACCCACCTACTTGTTAATGCTGTAAATAAAATAAAAAGGTCCTAACTGGCTTCCTAACATCCTCCTGTCTTCCTCTAATGTAATGGTCCTTAAGCTTTAGCATGTATCAGAATCACCTGGTGTGCTTGTTAAAACACAGATCGCTGGGGTACCACCCTGATGGCTTCTTATTCACCGTGTCTAAGGTGTAGCTACAAAATGTGTGTTTTTAGCAAGTTCCCTAGTGTTTCTGATGCTACCTGCCTGAGGGCCACACTCTGAGAACTACTGCTCTAACTAGATACTTCAAGGCTGTCCTAAAAGACAAAGGCATGGGCAGTCTTTAAAGACTTTGTGAAAGAAACACCAAGGAGCCAGTAGATGCTCTGTTTTTCCCTTTTAAATAAATAGAAGTAAAGGGAAAGCTACAATGACTCTAATATAGTGGATCTCAAAGACTGGTTCCCCAGACAGAAGTATCTGCATCACCCAGGAACTTGCAAGAAAGGCAGATTCTCAGTTCCCACTCGGACCAGCTGAATAAGTGATTCTGGAGGTAGAGCCCAGCAATCTGTGGTTAACAAGCCCTCCAGGCATTAAAGTGTGAGAATCACTGCCTTCGATCCTTTCTCTACATGACAGAGTGACCTTTTTTCATTGAAATTTTTGTTGTGATAATTGTAGATTCACATGCAGTGTAAAAAGTAACAAAAGAAGATTCCCTGTACACTTTCCCCAGTTCCCCCAATGGTAAGATTTTGCAAAGCTATGGTCTAACGTCACAAAAACGTTATTAACATTGACACGGCACATCTATTTTCATCAGATTTTCCCTGCTTTATAGTAATTTGCATGTGTGTATGTGTGAGTGTGTATATTTGGGAGTGTATGTGTGAGTGTGTGTATTAAGTGCTATACAGGCTTACCACCTGGGGTTTCACATTCCCACTACCAGTCAACTTTCAGCACCGCAAGGATCCTTTTGGTTTGTCCTCTTACAAGTACACCTACCTCCCTCCTGCTCAGCCCCCACCTTCCTCATCCCTAACTCCTGACAACTAATCTGTTTTTCATTTCAAGAACTTTGTCATTTCAAAAATGTTACATAAATGGAATCATACAGTATGCAACCTTTTGGGACTGGCTTTTTTTGGTCAGCATTATTCCCTGGAGACCTATCTAAGTTGTGTGTATCAATAGTTTTGTTCCTTTTTATTGTGGAGAAGTATTCTGTGTTACCAGTTTGTTTAACCATTCCTGCTGAAGGGTGTCTAGATTTATTTCGAGTTTTGACTTACAAATAATGCTGCTGTGAACATTCCCGTACAGTTTGTTTTTTTTTTTTGGTGGGGGGGGGAATGTGCGAATGTATGTTTTCATTTCTCTGGGGGTAAATATCCAAGAATGCAATTATTAAGTGTTATGTACTTGCATATTTAGCTTTATAAGAAACTACCAAGCTGTATTTTGGAGTAGCTCTACCATTTACATTCCACAGTAAAGTATGGATGATCCAGTTTCTCCATGTCCTTACCAGCATTTGGTGTTGTCACTCTTTTAGCAATTCTGATAGGTATGTGGTAATATCTCCTTGTGGGATTAATTTACATTTCTTTGATGGATAATGATATTGAACATCTTTTCATGTGCATATTTGCCATCTGTAATCCTCCTCAGTGAAATAGCTGTTTACAGCTTTTGTACATTTTCTAATTGAATGTTTTTGTTTTTACTGTTAAGTTTTGAGTTTATTATATATTCTACGTACAAATCCTTTGTTGGGTATGAGGTTTGCAAATATTTTCTCCCATTCTGTAGCTTGTCTTTTCATCCCCTGCCCATGAACTTTTACAGAGCAAAAGTTTTCCATTTTGATGAGATCCTATGTCAAGTTTTTTCTTTTATGAAAAAATTATCCATAGTGACTTTTTAAAAGATAGTGTGGTAAAATACAAATAACATCGTGATCTTTTAGAACACCTTTTTAGATCGGTCTTTTAAAACACAAATCTATGTTGCTTTCCTATCCCAAACTTTTAATGGTTTCTCACTGCCTTTAGGATAAGCTTAGGTAAAAACCCCTAACGTGGATAAGCCTTCCACTACAGCCGCTGCTCCTCCTGTGCCCTCTGCACTTCAGCCAGATGGGAACATCTCTCTCCACTCCTGGGACTATTTTCTTCTATCTATTTCTCCCTATACAGATTCTTTCCAGTTTAGCTGCTTTGCTATGGTTTTCCTGTGTATTATATAAAACTAACATCTACACTTTGGAAGCATTTGCTGTATGGAATTGCAAGTGCCCACTTTTTTGCCTCTGCCATTTGCTAAGCGCCTTGAAGTCAACAACTATTTATTTATTTCTGTCATTCCATTGCTGTCAAAATACCCACCACACAGGAAGCCTAGACCTAAGTGATTAACTCTGGATATACACAGCCCCCCTCACAGCATCACCCCACAAGAAAACAAAACAAAATCTAAACAGAATGTTAGCTTCCAAATTGACATCATCCACATCCTCTCTGATCAGCCTTCAAAACATTCTGTAACTACAAAGCAGCCTTTGTTATTGAGGACTTGTGTGGCATCGTATTTTGGCAAAGTATTTTATAATTAGCTTGTCAATTGTTTCTCAAAACCCTTAATGAGAAATGTTTACCCTCTCTTAGAGATGAGGGAATTGAGCCCAGATAGACCAGAAAACCACATCTTAAGTCCTTTGGCAAATCATTAGCCCTCACCACACAGTGGCTTTGTCTCCTTGGCTTTGACTGTGATGTGTAACTGCTCACAGCATTGTGGAAATACACAAAGCCTGGGGAACACACAGAGGGGATTGTTCAATTCAACATTCTCTTTTGGACCATTAACAAAAATCAAATGTCGATCATTGTCAATGTCTGTTGAATGTATGAATTGAACAAATACATTTTTATTTCTCTTTCTGTGAAACTAATAATTCCTGTTTAAAGAGGTAGGCTGTTTATGAGACCTGCTTATCTCCAGCTTACTGGAATTTCTGGTTTATGGAATAGATGCTAAAAAATTAGTAGAATCATTTCTACAGCTTCTATAATATCATAAGCAGAAAAGCGTCTTCACAAATGTCACCAGTTATTTCCTTTAATTTTTCCACAATTTGATCTGGATCTCTTCTTCATTAGCTGAGAGGTATTAAACATGACCATTGCAATCCACTTACATTGTCAGATCAACTTAAGCTCTCTGTACCAGGCCTTTGCAAAAGGAAGAAGGGCCTACTCAAAGGGAACAGTGAACAATAAGGAAAACTTAGGAAGAAGACTAAACAGCTACCCCCTCCCCCATATAGCCTCCTTTTTAACTCCAAGGTTGTATATTCTCAGAGTCCACAGTCTCCCTTGACATGGCTGTGGTTAGGACAACTGTAGGATTAGAGCATCTTCTTGGAACAAGGATTGACTGCTGCTGAATCTCCACTCCTGCCCTCTTATCCAGAGAGAGATGAACAGGGAATAAGGCAGCCTCAAACCATCATCTGAAGCCACGAGCTAGATACAACAGCAACCCCAACCTGTCCAGGGCTCAGGTCTCACCGCACATGCGTCTCTCAGAGTAGGAACTCCTCATTAGTGGTGTATCTGCCCCAGGGTTATTGCATCAGGGGCAGAAGTTTATTTCCCATAGGATTATGTCCTCCTAAACCCACCTGGAAATAGATTATAGGCTCAATCATTTTATCTTGCTTATGAAGATAACATTTAATTAATTAATACTGGGACTTAAAAAACATTTTTGTGGTTTGGTTTTACTCAAACAAGCATCACCTAAACAAGTAGAGTATTCAGATGATTTTTAAAGGTCTGCAGAGAAAGGAAAAAGGAGGTATGGAGTGAGGAAATACAGAGTGCAAGGAGCTTGGCCTCACTGATAAAGTAACTTCTGAGCAGAGGTGTAGAAGGAAGAGAAGAGCCGTGAGGATATGTGTAAGTGAAAAGACCTGAGACACTGAATGGCTTACAAGTTTGAGAAGAAGCAGATACTAGTGTGGCTGGAGATGAGTAAAGAGTGAGGGGAAATAAATGCAGACAGGTAGAGAGAGAGAGAGAGAGAGAGAGAGAGCACGACATCCTATATAGGACTTTATTGACCTTCCTGAGGGCTTTGTCTCTTACTCTGAATGAGAAGTCCCTGGACAGTTTTGAGCAAAAAAGTGACAGAAACAGGTGTTAATATTCTTTAAAGGCCATTGCTGTTGCTGTGGTAAAAATAGATTAGAGGGGTGCTGTGGTAGGCAGAATTGCAAGGATGTCCCCTAAGATTTCCATCCTTTGGTTATTCAGTCAAACACGAACGTAGGTCCTCCTGGAATTAAAGTTATCAATTAGCTGACTTTAAAATAGGGGAACTATCCTGGATTATCTGGATGGGACCAATCTAATCACTTGGGCCCTTGAAGATGGAGAAATTTGTCTGTCTGGAAGGAGAAAAAGAGAGGCAGAACAAGAGAAAGGCAAGGGAGAGATGAGGCAAAGGGAAGGTCAGAGAGATTTGAGAGAAAAAAAGGCCCATGAGCTGAGGAGTGCAGATGATCTTTAGAAGCTCAGAACAACCCCCAGCAAATAGCCAACAAGAAATTGGGGACCTCAATCTTATATTCAGGTGGAGCTGAATTCTGCCAACAACTCGAATGAGCTTGGAAATAGATTCATCCCTAACCCTCCAGAAAGAATACAGCCCTGTCTTGACTCTTTTAACTTTGTGAGATCCAGAGCAGAAAGCCAGCCAGGCTTTTTGGACTGCTATGGAATTGTGAGATAATAATTAGTGCTATTTTAAGTTGCTGTGTTTGTGATAATTTGTTACAGTGGCAACAGAAAACAAATACAGGATTAAGGTCATTAATTAAGAAATTATTGCAAAATTCTAACAAAAGATGGTGGCATGGACAAGATTATGGTATGGAAATGATAAGTGATCAGATTTCAAATATATTTTGAAGGTAGACCCTGAAAAATTTACTAATGTGGTATATGACGGGGAGGTACAAAGGGTGACTCCAAGACTTTTGGTCTGAGAAATTGAAAAAACAGTTTTCAATTTATTGAGATAAAGTCAACTGGGAAAGAAATAGTTTGCAAAGATGAATTTAGAGAGTTAGAAATTATAGAGTATTCCAAGTCATGTTAAAAATTTTGAACTTTATATTAAAAGAAAATTACCGAATACTTTTAAGTAGTTAAGGGTTAGAATCAGATTGGCATTTTAAAAAGATCACCACATGTTCTCACTCACAACTGGGAGTTGAACAATGAGAACACATGGACACAGGGAGGGGAACATCACACACTGGGGCCTGTCCGGGGAGGGGACCTAGGGGAGGGATAGCATTAGGAGAAATACCTAATGTAAGTGACGGGTTGATGGGTGTAGCTAACTACCATGGCACATATATACCTATTTAACGAAACTGCACGTTCTGCACATGTATCCAAGAACTTAAAGTATAATTTAAAAAAAACAAAGGAGAGAGACAGAAAAAGATTACTCAGGAACCCTTACAGTGTGAAACTGATGTAGTGATGTACCTTCTTACCACTGTAAGAAGGTAACTGGAAATTTTTTTTCCACATCTAGAAATAGCAGCAAAGCCAGGATTTTCCAAAGTGGAACCAAGTAGAGTTTCCTAGCTCATAAGAACAAAATTTCTCAAACATTAGTAATAAAATAACAGACAATTTCAAAGGAAAACATCTCCATAGGTTTCCAGGATTTACTTAAACTGTTCTAATTATAGTTACTTAAATATGTAACAACACTAGGCATGAACAAAGTATAATTATTTTCCTTATACCACTGTAAAACCAAGTAGTTTACAAAGTAAGCATTAGGAATACTATAAATTAAATTTAGAACATTAATAAACTATTACGGAAGATGTTTTGTGGAAACAAAATTGTCAAAGCTTGATTTAGTAGTTAAAAGATGCAGTCCATACAAATGCCTGTTCACAAATATATTGTACAAAATAATGTTACTAACATCAAAGCCTTGCTTGCTAGCTCAAGGTAAGATATGTTAGTCAAAATTTTGCCAATGAGAAATCTTTAAAGGGCATTTTTAATGAGGCACAATTTGATAATTCTATAAAGTTTACTCACTGGTATCAAGATGATATAGCATTGCGAAATTATAGATATTTTCATTAACATGGCATTTAATAGTTCTTTTGGACAGTCTTCATCATATATTTACTTCTCCACTTATTACCAATGAATTATTTCAAATTGACACATATAAAGGTGGAATTTGTTTAATACATCTACTTACAACACAGCCCACTTTATTTGATAATTAGCATGCCTGTATGCAAAGAAGGCAAAGATAATAAAATAAAATGAAAACGATTAGAGGAAGAAACAAAATTGAAATTACTTGCAAATATTATTTTTGCCTGAAAACTCAAAACGTTTCTTTAGATAAATTAGAAGAGTTAGCAAGAGGGTTTGGCAACAAAATTAAATAAATATCCATATGCATCTCACATGCCAGCAGTAGTTGAAAAATAAAATTAAAGAGATTGTTTAAAGTAGCATAAAAACAAGTACCTAATAATAAATATAACAGGCAATATGCAATACCTTTCTGGAGAAGCATAAAGCTTTTCTGAACAAAAAGGCAATCCAATTACACGGAAAGCTAGACCATGTTCATTGATTAGAAAACGCAATATTTTAAAAAAGTCAATTTCCCCTATGTTGATTTAATAAAATAGTAATTGTATCCCCAACAGGTTTTTTTCTCCGAAAACTGACACTCTTGTTTATTTTGTGTGTTCAAAGAACCAAAAATAACCAAGACACTTTTGAAGAAAAAACAGATGAAAGTGATACCCCAATTGCACATGCTTTGTATAAGGGATTATCAAGCTAAAGTGATTAAGACTATAAGGTGTTGAGCAGGCATAGAAAATTAGACTAATAGAACAAATTAGACTCCCAAAACAGACCCATCAATATATGGGCCATTGAAACAAGATGAGGTGAGGTCATTCAATGGGGAAATAAATATTTTTTAAAAAATAAATTAGTCTCGGAAATTGGTTATCCTTTTAGAGAAAAGTAAAGTTGTATGTCTTTCTCAGGCCATATAAAAATAATCATAGTTGAATTTAAAATCTAAATGAAAAAGCCAAAATTATTAAACTTTAAGAAGATAATAAAAGAGTATATCATTATGACCTCACAGTAGGAAAGAATTTTGTAAATATGATACAAAGAACATAAGCCATAAAAGAGATCAATTGAATTACATTAAAGTTAAGAACTCTTGCTCATCAAAAGATACCACAAAGAGAGTGAAATGACAGTCTACAAACTGGAAGAGAATATTGATAACACATCAATAAGATGGGAGAAACTAGTGCTTTGTAATATGGGAAGGACCTAGATAAAAGGGAAGCTAAAGTCAAGGGCTGGGGACATGACATTGTGACAATCAGTAGATTGAGGTCTTTCGGGAAGAAGGAAAAGACATCTGAGCATTCAAGTAGGCACTTGCCTTTGATAACTATGGAAACACTTGTCTATTAGCAGAAAGAATGAAAAAGAGGGGTACAGATACAGGAGTGGTTGTAGACTTGCTGGTGCTAAGATGGAGGAGCTTGTGAGTAATAGTTTCTATTTTCTTTTTTAAATTTTACTTCAAGTTCTGGGATACATATGCAGAATGTGCAGGTTTGTTACATAGGTTTACCTGTGCCATGGTGGTTTGCTTCAGCTGTTGACCCATCCTCTAACTCCCCTCCCCTCACGCCCCAACCCCTAACAGCCCTGGTGGGTGTTGTTCCCCTCCCTGTGTCCATGTGTTCTCATTGTTCAGCTTCCGCTTATGAGTGAGAATATGCAGTGATTAATTTTCTGTTCCTGTGTAGGTTTGCTGAGGACAATGGCTTCTAGCTTCATCCATGCTTTCTCTTATTTCCTTGAGCTGTGGTTTGTAGTTCTCCTTGAAGAGGTTCTTTACATCCCTTGTTAGCTGTATTCCTAAGTATTTTATTCTCTTTGCAGCAGTTGTGAACAGGAGTTTATTCATGATTTAGCTTTCTGCTTGTCTATCGCTGGTGTAAAGGAATGCTTGTGATTTTTGCACATTGATTTTGTATCCAGAGATTTTGCCAAGTTGCTTATCAGTTTAAGGAGTTTTTGGGTTGAGATATGGTTTTCTAAATATAAAATCATGATTTCATTCCTTTTTATGACTTCAAAGTATTCCCTGGTGGATATGTACCACATTTTCTTTATCCAGTTTATCAGTGATGGGGATTTGGCTTGGTTTCATGACTTTGCTATTGTAAATAGTGCTGCAGTAAACATGCATGTGCATGTGTCTTTTTATATTCCTTTGGGTATATACCCAGTAATGAGACTGCTGGGTCAAATGGTATTTCTGGTTCTAGATCCTTGAGGAATCGTCACACTGTCTTCCACAATGGTTGAACCAATTTACATTCCCACAAACAGTGTAAAAGTGTTCCTGTTTCTCCACAGCCTCACCAGCATCCATTGTTTCTTGACTTTTTAATGATCGCCATTCTGACTGGCATGAGATGGTATCTCATTGTGGTTTTGATTTGCATTTCTCTAATGGTCAGTGATGTTGAGGTTTTTTTCATATGTTTGTTGGCTGCATAAATGATATGCAGTTGATAACTGTCTGTTCATATCCTTTGCCCACTTTTTGATGGGGTTGTTTTTTTTTCTTGTAAATTTGTTATGTTCCTTGTAAATTCTGGATATTTAGACCTTTGTCAGATGGTTAGATTGCAAACATTTTCTCCCATTTGGTAGGTTGCCTGTTCACTCTGATAATAGTTTCTTTCACTGTGTAGAAGCTCTTTAGTTTCATTAGATCTCATTTGTCAATTTTGGCTTTTGTTGCGGTTGCTTTGGCATTTTCTTTCTTTTCTTCTTTTTCTTTTTTATTATTATTTTATTATTATATTTTAAGTTCTGGGGTAGATGTGCAAATTGTCAAGAATTGTTACATAGGTGTACACATGCCATGGTGGTTTGCTGCCTCCATTACCCCATCATCTACATTAGGTATTTCTCCTAATGTTATCCTTCCCCAATCCCCCGACCCCTGGCAATCCCTCCCCTAGCTCCCCCAACACCCAACAGGCCCCCGTATGTGATGTTCCCCTCCCTGTGTCCATGTGTTATCATTGTTCAACACTCGCCTACAAGTGAGAACCTGTGGTGTTTGGTTTTCTGTTCTTGTGTCAGTTTGCTGAGAATGATGGTTTCCAGATTCATCCATGTCCCTGCAAAGAACATGAACTCATCCTTTTGTATGGCTGCATAGTATTCCATGGTGTGTATGTGCCAAATTTTCTTTATCCAGTCTATCATTGATGGGCATTTGGGTTGGTTCCAAGTCTTTGCTATTGTAAACAGTGCTGCAATGAACATATGTGTGCATGTGTCTTTACAATAGAATGATTTGTAATCCTTTGGGTATATACCCAGTAATGGGATTGCTGGGTCAAATGGAATTTCTATTTCTAGATCCTTGAGAAATTGCCAAACTGTCTTCCTCAGTGTTTGAACTGATTTACACTCCTACCAACAGTGTAAAAGCATTCCTATTTCTCCACATCCTCTCCAGCATCTGTTGTCTCCAGATTTTTTAGTGATCATTCTAACTGGCGTGAGATGGTATCTCCATGTGGTTTTGATTTGCATTTCTCTAATGACCAATGATGATGAGCTTTGTTTCATATGTTTGTTGGCTTCGTAAATGTCTTCTTTTGAAAAGTGTCCGTTTATATCCTTCACCCACTTTTTGATGAGTTGTTTTTCTCTTATAAATTTGTTTAAGTTCTTTGTAGATTCTGGATATTAGCCCTTTGTCAGATGGGTGGATTGCAAAAAATTTTTCCCATTCTGTTAGTTAGCAGTTTACTGTAATGATAGTTTCTTTTTCTGTGCAGAAGCTCTTAAGTTTAATTAGATGCCATTTGTCTATTTCGGCTTTTATTGCCAATGCTTTTGGTGTTTTAGTCATGAAGTCCTTGCCTATGCCTATGTCCTGAATAGTATTCCCTAGGTTTTATTCTAGGGTTTTTATGGTGTTAGGTTTTATGTTTAAATATTTAATCTATCTGGAGTTAATTTTTGTATAAGGTTTCAGGAAGGGGTCCAGTATCAGCTTTCTGTATATGGCTAGCCAGTTTTCCCAACACCATTTATTAAACAGGGAATCCTTTCCCCATTGCTTGTTTTGTCAGGTTTGTCAAAGATCAGATGGTTGTAGGTGTGTGGCATTACTTCCGAGGCCTCTGTTCTGTTCCATTGGTCTTTATCTCTGTTTTGGTACCAGTACTATGCAGTTTTGATCACTGTAACCTTGTAGTATAGTTTGATGTCAGGTAGTGTGATGCCTCCAGCTTTTTTTTTTTTTTTTTTTTTTTTTGCTTAGGATTGTCTTGGCTATGTGGGCTCTTTTTTGGTTCCATGTGAAGTTTAAGGTGGTTTTTTCCAGTTAAGTGAAGAAAGTCAATGGTAGCTTGATGGAGATAGCATTAAATCTATAAATTAATTTAGATAGTGTAACCATTTTCACGATATTG
>CAUYLG010022638.1:0-61568 GCA_963573385.1 Cacajao melanocephalus | reverse complement strand
CTGTGGACACTGGTGTGTAAATAACTGTGTGAGTCCCTGCTTTCAGTTCTGTGTGTATACCTGAAAGTGGAATTGCTGAGTCAAATGTCATTCTGTGTTTAATTGTGTGAGGAACTGCCATACTGTATCCACAGCTGCTGCGCATCTTACATTCCTTCTAGCAATATGTGCCAGGTTTCCAATTTCTCCACAGCCTGGACCACCCTCATTATTCTGGTTTTTGGTTGGTTGGTTGGTTGGTTTTTTTAAAAATGGGCGTCCTAGTGAGTGTGAAGTTGCATCTCGTTGTGATCTGCGTGTCAGTGATGACTAGTGATGCTGAGCATCTTCCTGTGTGCTTAGTGGCCATCTACAGACCTCCTTTGGAGAAATGTCTATTCAAGTCCTTTGAATCAGGTTTTGTTGTTGTTGTTGTTGAATTGTAGAAGTTCTTTTTATATTCTGGATGTTAAACCCTTATCACAAATATTTGTTCTCATTCTTTGGGTCGTCTTTTCATTCTGACTGTCCTTTGATGCACGAAGGTTTGCAAATTTTGATGAAGTCCGATTTCTTTTTTCTTTTGTTGCCTGTGCTTTTGGTGTCAGAGCCAAGAAGTTACCAAATGATCGTTTAGTTTTTTTTTTTAATATATTATTTATGTGATCTTTTGGCTGACACTTGTCTCTAATGATTGACCGAACTTCTTGAGGGTGGAGTTTTAACATGCAAATTTGATATCACTCTCCCAAGCTCTTCCATGGCTGCCCTTTGCTTCTAGGCCGCAGTGCTTGTCCAGCCTCACTGCTGCTCTGGCCTCTACCTTCCTCTAGGGCCTCTCTTCTGCTGCCTCCGGCTCTGACCACAGTGGCCCTTCATCCCTCAGTGCACTTGCCTGGGGCCTCAGCAGCTGCAGTTCCCGCTGCCTGGAATGCAGCAGCTCCCATGTCCCCCTCCCGGCCTCCACCTGGTGCTGCTGCTCCTTCTGACTGTAGCCTCTGAGACCACTGGTCAGTGTGGCCTGCCCTGGACCCACTCCTAACTCCCCTGTGCTCCTCCACACTCTTCTCCAGTAAATTCAATTGTGCCACCCTGGGATTTTCACGACTCTGTTAGCGGTTGAGTGAGGTTGAGTCAAGTGTGTTTCCTCACAATAGGAAGACCCCATCGACCTCTTTTCGCTGGAAGCGGGAGCGCCTTGAAAGGCAGCACCGGCCTGAGGATGCGGCTGTGTTAGACGTGACAGCTTACACAACTGAAGCACCGCCACTTTCCCACACATTTTTTTTTTTTGCTTTGTAAAGTATTTCTCACAAACATATGCGACATATTATCATGTAATGGGCTTGCTTCTGTTATTTTAAAATAAAGTAATAAATCTCTTAAATATTTCTCGGCTTTATTTTTTATTGTTATGGTTCATTTTCTTCTCTTTGCCCCAGGTTTATGAAGGTATAATTGACAAATACGCTATCTTTACCGTTCACAGCGTGCTGTTTTGCTGCATGTGCGCCCTCTGGAACGCTTCGTGCCGCTGCTGCACACCTCCATCACCCAGTGCGGTGAGGGCGCCTGGGATCCACGCTCCCGGCCCTACGCCCTCGATCCCGAGCTGTGCCTGCGCCCCGGGACCCGCACCCATGGCTGGCGCCGGTCCCCGCCCAACTTTAGTTTCCACCCACGCGAAGAAACTCAGCCTCGGTCCTGCTTAGGCATGGGAAGGGCTGGAGAACCGCGTCCTCCGGAGGCGCCCCCAGCGTGGCTCCCCACGCCATGCAGGACCCCGGACTGTCGCGCGGTGCCCGGAGACGCACAGGAGGCGGGACCCAGAGAGAAGCCCTGCAGCTTCCCGGGCTGGGCGTGACCCTGCACCGCGGGCTGCGGGGCGGGAGGAGGCGCGCGCAAAACCGCGCGCTTTACAAAAGATAGGTGGTTCCGGGAAAGCTAAAGAACGCGCTGCAGCTACTTCACCAGCTGCTGAAAGGATCTCGGGCGGGGCGGTCCCTCCGCGCCATACCCCGCACGCCAACATGGGTAGGTTAATGTTCAGAACATTTTTCTCGTTTAAAGCCGGTACACCCGGCCGGGCCGGGTGGCTCACGCCTGTACTCCCAGCTACTTGGGGAGGCCGTCCCTGTGACCGGCTTGGCGGTTGGAGCAGCTATTGCCACGTTGTCGGTCGCCGTCTGCTCGGGCCCGTTCGCTCCCGTCCTGTCTGCCACGTCCCGCGGGGTGGCGGGCGCGCTGCGGCCCTTGGTGCAGGCCGCGGTGCCCGCCACCCCGGAGCCGCCTGTGCAGGACCCGAAGCGGCCCATCCTGAGCGGGGAGTCGCTGAGCGGCCAGGACCCGCGCCGGCCTTTGGTCGCCTTCGTGGGCCTCAATGTCCCTGCTTCTGTTCGTTATTCCCACACAGACAGCAAGTGCCTGACTTCTCTGACTACCGCCGCGCTGAAGTTTTAGATAAAGTCTTCAAGAGAGAGCAGCGATGCTAGGAAAGGTTTCTCCTATTTGGTGACTGCAACAACTGCTGTGGGTGTCGCATATGTTGCCAAGAGTACCGTCACCCAGTTCGTTTCCACCATGAGTGCTTCTGCTGATGTGCTGGCCATGTCGAAAATGGAAATCAAGTTATCTGATATTCCAGAAGTCAAGGACACGGCTTTCAAATGGCGAGGAAAACTTCTGTGCGCCATAGAACCCAGAAATCTGTAACTGACTTTATTATCTTGCTCAAATATTTGTTTCCTGCTTTGCGTCAGGGACACAGATTACAAAGCTCATTGTTGGGATGAAGTAAAATTAAGAGATCATCTCCAAGTCCTGGGAGGTGTCTATGGCATTGGCAGAAACAATTGTATCTAGGTATTCCTTACTCACCGAACTACCTGCGAGTCCTGGCTATGTGTCCCTGCCCCGCCCCTCCACTCACCCACCACCACTATGTAAACTGTATGATAATGTTACTCTAATCTGCGGGAAAGAGTCCTGAATGAGGCATTAGTAGCTCTGAGGGTTTATCTTCAGGTCTGGTCTGCTGGTTTTTCTCCTTAAGTGACAGGCCAAGAAATAGTATTAGTCCCGTATGACTGTAAATTAGTACTTAAAATCTTTTAGTCTTCATAGGCAGTGGGGGGATATTATCTGAGAGAAGCTTTTCCACACACAAATTTCCTTCATTTTGTGTGTGGATCTTCCATGTCGCCAAAGCTCCTGCATCCACTTTATCAGGAGTGAGAAACGGAGCATCTGAGACCTAATACTGCCTGTGTGCAGAAATGGTCCTGCTGGTTTTGTTTCTGTAGTGATGACATTTTGAATGTTTCTTCCTGTTGGGTTTACAGTCACTCAGCACTTTTCACTGTCAAATGGTGTGGAACCAGACGCAGAGTGCGTCGGAATTCGCATCCTATTTTCTTCTGCCTCCAATTATGCAGGTGAAACAAGACTCAGGTCCATTTTTCCCAGGGAGCTAGGAGTGGGCTTTGCCTTTTGAGAATCACAGCCACTTTTTGATGTGTTTGTCTTTGCTCTTTGGAGTTGAGCCAGTCATGTGTTTTACTGAGTCCACCTGATGATCTCATGCACACTTTTTTAAAAGGGTAAAAGTGGTTAGTTTAGGTCTGCCCAAAGGGAACTGACCATCCAGGATTTCAGCCTTTTATATTAATAGGTGTTTAACAGAAATGCCAACAGAAAAAAGAAAGAAAATGTCAAATTTTCTATGCTTATGAGTAGATAACTAGTCTTTGGTTCACTTTTACCATTCTAGAAATGAAATTACCATGTGTGATATTTGATGGGACACACAAGTATTTTATATTTTGTGTCTCTAGATAGTGGGGGTACTCTTCGGATTGGGGGTTGGAGGAGGGGATGGTGGAATGTGAAACATTGAGTTGTGAGGGGACACAGGTCAAAACATTAAACTTGTGCTGCTAAAAATGTCAACAGCATCCCTTCCCTATAGAGAAATACTGATACCCCATATCACCTCCTACCCTGAAGTGATACCTTAAAATTTTTCATATTTGAAGTGCCAGACGTTACTGTGTTTGTGTCAACATGGCAATGGAGGACAGAAGTAGGAAATTTGCAGGTCCTTAGGTTCTCACTTAGTGCCGAATTTGCTGTATTGGTGGCTGCTTACTTGGTCTTTCGTATTTAGAATTTGATGGTGGGATTCTGTTAAATCCTAGTACCCCATTTAGTTTTTAAAGAAGCTTTGTTGCACAAGTGACAGGGCAAGTCAAGTCACTTCATGCTACTTTGCTGAATGGGTACGGCAGACCTGTGTTAACATTTTTACCATTCTGTGAAAAAAAAAAATTCTAGATATTAGGTGGAAATAACTTACAGAATAAACCTGACCAGTTAGCAGCCTGACATCAGATCATTAACATGTACTGCTTTTTACTGGGAAGAATTCTTGGGACAATCATGAGAGCCATGCCTTTTCATTATGCTTTAAAAAGTGTTACAAAAAATGGCCTTTTTGGAAATGTTGAATTATCTGTTAAAGTTAACATCAAGTTTTATTTGGTCTTTCTGAGCATACCCTTGTAAAATCTTTAGCTCAATCTGAGTTTATAGAGGGCATTTGTCCTGATGGGATATTTATGGCTTAGGATCAAAACGTGCTGTTAGTACCCTCATTTTTCTAAACTGTGGGAAGATACTATTTAAATATCAGAGGTAATTCTTCATTCATTCTCACAGTACTAAATTTCATTTTCTATATTTTCATGTCATTTGAATTTCATTGCATTTTATATATTAACCCAAAATAAATGTTTATATTTGTTAAAAAAAAGAAACTAAAAATGAATTCCTACAAGCATATGAATTTTCTTTAAATGCTCATTGTTTTGAAATAATTATAGATTCACAGGCAGTTGTGCAGGAGTGTACAGGAAGTTTCCTTGTGCCCTATACCCAGCTGCCCCAGGGCTAGCATCTGAGATAACTACAATATCAAAACAGAAAATTGACATTGGTACAATCCACAGAGCTGACTAATATTCAACGAGGTAGTAATGTGCTTATTTGTGTGTGCATGCGTATAGCTGTCTGCAATATTATAAGCGTGTACTTTTACCTAGCACCACAATTAGGACGATTACCTCTGCACCACAGGCTTCCTTGTGATACCACTTTAGACTCACATGTCCAAATGTCCTTTACTCCATCCCTAACCTCTGGCAACTATCAATCTTCTCTTCATTTCTCTTCATTATATTATTTCACAAATGTTATATACGTGGGATCTTATAGTATGTACCTTTTTAAGATTGATTTACTTTTCAAGATTGATAATTTATTTGAGGTTCATTCAAGTTGTTACATGCATTAGTAGTTTGTTCCTTGTGATGCTGGGTAGTATTCCATAATGTGGATGTACCACAATGTATCTAACCACTCACCATTAAAGAACATCTGGGTAGTTTTCAGTATGGGGTTATTACAAATAAAGCTGCTATCAACATTTGTGTATAAAATTCTGTCTAAAAACAAGTTTTTATTTCTGCACTAAAATGCCCATGGTTGCATTTCCTTAGTCCTATGGTAAGTCCATTTTCAGTTTTATAAGAGCTGCCAAACTTTTTCCAGAGTGGCTGTACCATTTTACATTTCACCAGCAAGTGTGGCTGCTCTGGTTTCTCTGCATTCTTGCCAGGATTTGCTGTTATTCGCTTTATTTATTTATTTATTTTTGAGTTGGAGTCTCCATCACCCAGGCTGGAGTGCTGTAGTGTGATCTCAACTCACTGCAACCTTTTCCTCCTGGGTTCAAGCAATTCTCCTGTCTCAGCCTCCCTGCAGGCATGTACCACCATGCCTGACTAGTTTTTGTATTTTTAATAGAGATGGAGTTTCACCCTGTTGGCGTGCTGGTCTCGAACTCCTGACCTCAAATGATCTACTTGCCTCAGCCTCCCAAAATTCTGGAATTATACGCATGAACCACTGCACCCAGCGTAGTGTTAATAACTTTTTAAAAAGCATTCTAATAGTAGTGAAGTCTCATTGTCATTTTAATTTGAACTTTCCTAATGGCTAATGTTGCTGACCATCCTTTCATGTACAAAGAATATTTTATTTGGTCAATATCTGTTCATGTCATTTGCACATTTTTAATTTGATTACTTATTTATTTAATGTTGATTTCTGAGAATTCTTTATTCTTGACACAAGTTCTTTTTCAGATATGTGATTTGCAAATATTTTCTCTCATTCTGTAATTTGTCTTTCCATCATCCCAATGAGTCTTTTGCAGAGCAAAAAAAAATTTTAATTTTGATGAGGTCTAATTTCTCAATTTTTTTCTTTTATGAATTGTATTTTGATGTCAAGTCTAAGAGCTCTGCCTAATCCTAGTCCTGAAGATTTTCTTCTGTGTTTTCCTGAGAGTATTACTGTTTTACATTTAAGCCTGTGATCCTTGAGTTATGTTTTTTATAAAATGTGAAGGTTGGGCCAAGGCTCATCTCTTTTGCCTGTGGATGTCTGCTTGTTCCTGCAGCACTTGTTGAAAGGGCTGTCACTCCTCTACTAAACTGCCATTGTATCTTTCCCCAAAATTAATTAAGCGTATTTCTGTGGGTATTTTTGGGTTCTCTGTTCCACATTAGTTATTAAGGTGTCTGTCCCTCCACCAGCACCACACTGAGTTGATTACTACAGTTGTAGAGTGAGCTTTAATATTTGGTACTGTGATTTATTCCATTTAATTGTTCTTTTTCAAAATTGTTTTAGCTAACCTAGGGTCATTCCCTTTTAATATAAAGTTTACAGTAAGTTTGCATATGTGTACAAAAAACAATGCCAAGATTTAGAATTGTGTTAAACCTGCAATTTGGGGGAAGCTGGCATTTATGCTGAGACTTCCCATCCCTGAATATGGCATGTCTCTCTATCTGGATCTTTGATTTTTTTTTTCAGCAGAATTTTATAATTCACACTATACTCTCCTGTATGTGTTTCGTTAGATTTATACTTATATATTAATACTTCATGTATTTGGAGCAGTTATAAATGGTATTGCAATTTGTATTTTGGTTTCCACTTGTTTATTGTTACCATAGAAAGATGCGACTTGTGTATGTGTGTTATTCTTTATTGCAGACTTGATACTCTTGCTCTGTATATCAAGGATGTTTTGTTTATTCCATGGGACTGTTTATGTAGATGATTATGCTATGTGCAAGTAGTGATCATTTTCTTTCTTTCTTTTCAATCTAGGTACTTTTTATTTCCTTTTCTTGTCATATTACACTGGCTAGAACTAGTACTATCTTGAAGTAAAATGGTGAAAGGGAACATTCTTGCCTTGTTCCTGCTCTTAAGGGGAAAGCATTCATTCTTTCACCATTAAGTATGATGCTAACTGTAGGTTTTTGTAACTGCTCTTCATTAAGTTAGAGGAAATTACCCTCTATTCCAAGTTTGCTAAGAGTTTATATCATAAATGGGTTTTGAATTTTGTCAAAATCTTTTCCTAAGTCAATTGATAAGATCATAGGATTTTTTCTTCTTCAGTTAACAAGCTGGAATATGTTGATTGGTTTTTCAAATATTAAAACAGTCTTGGATAATTTAAGTAAAATTCCTCTTGATTGTGGTCTGTTATTCTTTTTATGCATTGCTAAATTTGATTGTCTTGAGAATTTCTGCATCAAAACTTATGAGCAAAATCAGTCTGCAGTGTTCTTTCTCTGTCCCTACCTCCTCCCTCCCTTCCTTCCTTCCTTTGTGCTGTCTTTGTTTTGTTTTGATATCAGGATAATGATATCATGTTCCTTTCTCTTCTATTTTCTGGAAGAGATTATGTAAAACTGGTGTTGATTCTTTTAAATATTTGGTAAATTCTCCAGTGAAACCATTTGCGTCTGGATATGTTGTGTTCAGGAGTTTTTAGTTACAAATCCAATTTAGGAAATAGTTATACAACTATTCAGGTTATATATTTCATCTTTTCTGCCTTGTAGTAATTTGTGATTTTCAAGGAATTGATCCATTTTTTCCTAGGTTGTCAAATTTATGAGCATAAAATTTTTACAGCATTTTTCATGGATGCAGCATCTTTTGTGATATTTCCTAATTTTTTGAAGAACGTGTTTTCTGTTTCTTTAATGTTCTGTATTGCTTTCCTGTCTTAAATTTCATCAATTTCTGCTCTTAACTTTATTATTTCTGTCCTATTTGCCTTAACTTTGTTTTACTATTCCTCTTTTAGTTTCTTTGACTATTCATTTGAGAAGTTTCCCTATTACTAATGTAGGTATTTGGTGCTATAAATTTCTCTCTCAGCTCTGCCATAGTTGAATCCCACAATTTTTTTTAAGACAGGGTCTCATTCTTATCACCAAGGCTGGAGTGCAGTGGCACAGTCTCCACTCACTGCAACCCCAACCTCCTGGGCTCAAGCAATCCTCCCATCTCAGCCTCCCAAGTAGCTGAGACTATAGGTTCATGCCACCACACTTGGCTAAATTTTTGTAGAGATAGGGGTTTCACCATGTCACCCAGGCTAGACTTGAACTCCTAAGCTCAAGCAATCCACCTGCCTCAGCCTCCCAAACTGCTGGGATTACAGGGGTAAGCCACTGTACCCAGCCACATCTACAAATTTTTGTATGCCATATTTTCACTTTGTTATTTGCTTTTTAAAAATTCCCTTTAAGTCTTCCTCTTGTCCACATTTTATATAAATTTTACCACTTAATTTCCAAGTGTTTGCAGATTTTCCTGTTGTCTTTCTGCAATTTATTTCTAGTTTGATTCTATTGTGATCAGAGGACATACTTTGTATGATTTCAGTTTTTAAACATTTGTTAAGGTTTGTTTTAAGATCTAGGATATGTTCTATAAGAGCTTGAAAATAATGTGGATTTTACTGTTGATGAATAAAGTTTTCCATAAATGTTAATTTTACCCTATTGCCTAATAACGTTGTTTAGTTATCCCGTATTCTTGCTGATTTTTTTGGTTTAGTAATTCTACAAATTCTGAAAGTGAGATGTTGACATATCCCAATTATAATCATGGATTTTTCTATTTCTTTTTTAAGCTCTATCATGTTTTGCTTCTTGTGTTTTAAAGCTGTGTTGTTTGGTGCATATACATTTAGGATCAAGCTATATTCTTGCTCTTTTGTTATTATGTAATATTCCTCTTCTGTCCTAGAAATTATTTTTACTGTGAACTCTGCTTTATCTGATATTATTATAGCAACTCCTGCTTTAAAAAAAATTCCTATTTGTTTGCATGAAATATCTTTTTCTATTCTTTCACTTTCAGTCTATTAAATACCTATGCCATGATATTGGAACGGAATTTCTTATGGACATGATATAATGGGTCATATTTTTGCATTTACTCTGTCTATTTCTGTGTTTTTCCCAGATTTAACCAAATTGCAAAGTCTAAGGGCACAGTTCCTAAAATTTTCCTCATTCCTGACACCAATAGCAAGTTTTAGAGGTTTCTAAAGCACCCTAAGTTTCAGTCATTTGCTGGAAGAACTCACTAAAAACTGCTATAGACATGGTTACTGTTTACTGCAGGAAAGGATACAAATCAGAACCAGCACAGAGGGCCCGTGAAGCCTCTGTTGTCCTCAGGTGCATTACTTTCCCCGCATCCACGTGTGACAATACCATGAAGCACTGCCAACCTGGGAACCTCACCCAAGCCTTGGTGTCCAGAGTGTTTCCTGGAGCTGCAATGTGCAGCCATGATTGACTGGTTGTTGGAGACTGGTCTGTTGGTTAGACCTCTGCATCCAGCTCTTCCTTTCCTGAAGGTAGTGCTGACAGCACATTCCTGGGAGGGCCCACCGTGAGCCAGCTCATAGCATAAACGTCAGGTATGGTCTGAGGGGCCCACCATGAGTAACAAAGCCCCTCCTGTCACATGGGCTTCAGGACTACTTACCCGGAGCCAGGACAGAGGCTAGCCCTCTTTGGGCGAGGCCCAATTCTTTACCACACAGAAATTATATTTAGGATTCAAATGTGCGATTTTTATTTGCTTTCTGTATTTTCTTATGTTTCCTTTATCCCGTTTTGTTTAACTTGTTGTGGATTAGTTGAACGGTTTTTAGCATTTCATTTTGAATTATTTATACTTTTGGTTGCATTGCTTTGTATCATTTTCTAAGTGGCTGCTCTAGGCGTTATAATATTCACAAGTAACTTATCACAGCCTGCTGGCATCGATGTTTCACCACTTCATGAGAAATATCAAAACTTTACTTTTATTTACTTCCTCCACTTAAACGTGTAATTATCATAAATATTTCCTCTTCAGATGTAGAGCACCACAGCAGATGATGTTATTATGTTTTGCTTCAACCATAAAATATAATTTAAGAAACTCATGATAGTCTATTATATTTACTGTATGATTACCCCTTCTGTTGTTGCTATTTCTGATTTCCTTATTTCCTTTTTGTTAGGAGAGCTTCCTTTAGCCATTTATTAAGGGTAGATTTTCTAGTAACAAATTATCTTAGTTGTCTCTCCTCTTAGAATGTCTTTATTTCCCCCTCATCTCGGAAGGATATGCTCACTGAGTAGGGTTTTGGGCAGTTTTTCTCAGCACCTGGTGATAGAGTGCTGCCCCTCGGCCTCGTGGTTGAGAGAGGCCCACCATCCTCGGAACCAGTGACCCTTAATGCATTGTTCTTCTCTGGTGGCTTTAAAGATGTTTTTCTTTGTCTTTCCTTTCCTGAAGTTCCATTATGATGTGGGGTTTGCTCAGATTCTCGAGCTGCAGGTTTTTTCTTTAACCAAATTTTGGAATTTTTCAACCATTGTGCCTTTGAATACTTTTTCACCACATGTTCCTTCCTTTCCTCGTGGGACTGTGGTGACAGGAATGCTGGGCCTTTTGTCACTGCCCTGCCTGTCCCCGGGAGATGTTCATTTTCTCAGTGTCCTATCTCTCTGTCATTCCTATGAGTCAGCTCTATTAATCGTCCCTGAATCAACAGACTCTGTTCTCTGTCGTCTCCCCTCTGCTATTGAACCCAACTGCACATTTTTTAGTTCAGTTATTGTATTTTTCAGTTGTGTGATTTTCATTTCGTTCTTATTCCAAAAAAATTCACCATTGTTTTTTGAAGCGTTTTTACGATGGCTGCTTTAAAGTTCCAACATCTGATTTATCTTGGTTAATCTTATTTTGTTATTCAAGTTGTTTTTTGTTTTGTTCTGTTTTTTGTTTGTTTTTGAGACAGAGTCTTACTCTGTCACTCAGACTGGAGTTCAGTGGCACAATCTCAGCTCATTGCAGCCTCAGACTGCCAGGCTCAAGCGATCTCCTGCTTCAGCCTCCCAAGTAGCTGGCACCACAGGTGTGTGCCACCACAGCTGGCTAATTTTGAAATTTTTTGTAGTGACAGGGTTATGCTGTGTTGCTCAGGCTGATCTCAAGCTCCTGAGCTCAAGCCATCCTCCTGATTGATCTTCCAAAGTGCTGGAAGTGAGCACTATAGGTGTGAGCCCCTGCACCCAGCTTCAAGTTGATTTTATGTTTCCTGATATGACAAATAATTTCAAATATATTCTGGAGATTTTGGTTATTATGTAAGGAAACTTTTGAGACTACATGAACATTCCAGTTCACCTGTGGTACCCTTATTTGGTTTACCATATAAGCCCAGCCTTCTTTGGGGAAATGTAGAGTCAAGGACAATTTAGTTTTCAAAGCCCTCTCAGTGCTCTTCTGGTCTGGTTTGTTCTTCTGGATCTGCTGGGGCTCTGGTTCAATCCCTGCACGTGTTGCTGGGGCTGCCCTGTGCAGTGGGGGTAGGTAAAGGAAGTACTGGGTGCTGGGTGTGGTCTCTGAGCCACAGTCAGCAGAAGCTATGGCCTGGGTGTGATGCTGAGGGCCAGGCCCAGCCAGACCTGCTGGGACGTGGATCAGTGGGACTCTCCTCACTGGGTCTCCAGTGGGATCCCCTTCTCAGTCCTTTCACCAGAGAGAACAGGCTCTTCTTTTTCTTTTCTTTCTTCCCCCTGCATGTTTTGGCAGTTGCAGGTTGCAGAGTTCTCTGGGCCCATCCAGGATATGCGAGAGAAAAAGAAAACTCAGGGCCTAGTACAGAGTCACCCCCAAAGCCTTGAGGTTCCTGAACAGGCTTCGTTCCTCTCCACCTCCCAGAGTCCTCTTATGTCTGTTAAATTATTTCCAGGGTGTCTAGTTGTATTTAGAGGGCAGATGCCACCTTGTCACAGAATGCCAGCGTCCGCTCTCCAGGCATTTGGACGTGTGACCACAGGTCCTCGGGCAACTCCCAGCAGCGTTTTCACATCTCCATTTCTTCCACCCCGACAACATCCAATGTTATGATTTTTGTTTGTAAATTTGCCTTTTGGTTCCCTTATGAGGTGATTAATTAATATAACAGGCTGCTGGCTCCGTCCCATGAATCCAAACCTTGGAGATGCCACCAAAGGAATGACAGTTGATGGAGCCCAGAACTTAAGAGGAAATCCTGAGAGCCTCCAGAGGCCAGGCAGGGTTGTGTGGAGTCTGGGGCGGTACGGAGAGCACAGTCTCAGTGGAGGCGGCCACATGGCACAGCCCAGGCCAGGCTGCAGCTCTCTGCTCTGGGGCTCACCTGGGGCTGCCATCTGCCCAGCCCTGCTTTCCTGTAGAAGACCCCACCCCTACCAGCCCCAGGCATCCAGGCAAGGCCAGAGCACCTCAGGAGCCTCCTGGAGTGAGGACCATGATGCCTGGGCAGGCTGGCTGGCGGCCCCTGGGAAACCCTCCTCTCCAGCCCAAGGACAGTCAGTTACAGCGCAGGAGGGCAGCCCTGGACAGACAACTCCGGCTAGAAGGACAGGGGCATTCCCTGCAGACCAGGACAGCCCTTAGGGGTGAGCAAAGAGGCCCCCAGTTATCCTGCCAGAGGCTTTGCCCTGAGGAGCCCCTGCCTGCCTCCCTAAAACCCACCAGGAAGGTGTCAACTGGGGCCTAAGACCAAGGCAGCTGACCATCATTAGGGAAAGAAAGCAGCCTGAGGAAACGAGACAGAGAGGAGAGTGAACTGCAGGAGGGAAAAACCCCAAGGTCTTATACCAGAGGGAGCAGATTAGCGGACCACACTGGCAAATTCGTCACATACCCTCAGGACGCAAGGAGTGTGAGCAGCTGGAATCGACAGTTATGCGGAAGCCGCAGCAGAGGGTACTGGACTGGAACACGTGGGAGCTGTTCCAGTCCAGTGATGAACTTGATGGGAAGGTTGGAGAGCAGAAAATGAACGAGTAAGGTAGGTCAGGCTCTGGCTCTTCTAGAAGGACCCGAAGGGGTTGAGGAGACAGAGGTTAAGGGAAGAGAAGTGCTTAGAAGAGGAAAAATGAATAGATAAGAAGAAGTATTTGAAAAATGACTACGAACTTTCCCCAAATAAGAAAAAGCATGCATCCTCAAACCAAAAGGGCTGGTAGAGTGTTAAATAGGAGAAAACAGAAAGAAGCACTTACATTTTAAACTTAAAATGTTATGTATAATTTCAAAGAAAAACATCTACATTTTGAGTCAAAATTTCTAAAAACTTCCAAAGAGAAAAAGCCGGCAACCCGCACAGGAAGGGCAGGGGTGCTGACGTTAGAATAGCGACACAGACCATGGATGCAAGAAGCAAGGGAGTGACAGCTTCAGACACCAGAGGAAAGGACCCAGAACCCAGGGCTGCGTTCTGCTCACCACCATGAAATGTGGGCTCTCAGGAAGCCATCTTCAGACCTATCAGCCCCCTGAGAGTCAACCCCAAAAACACTCTTGGAGAAATATTTCAGCAAGAAAAAGGAACCCAGGAGGAGCTTCCAGGTCTGGGGAGGAGAGTGCTTCCCCAGCGTGGATGGTTCACTGCCATCTAAGTAAGCAATGACCTATGTGTGTGCTGCACCGTCCAGCTCCATTGGAGGTGATGGTGACCTGGCCAGGGAATGTGGGCTGGGTAGGTGGCCACAGAGAATTATTTTTTCCATTAAAAGGAAATGTGTTCTGTCCTGGCTCCGTGGCTCACGCTGTAATCCCAGCACTTTGGGAGGCCCAAGCAGGTGGATCACGTGAGGACAGGAGTTCGAGACCAGCCTGGCCAACCTGGTGAAACCCTGTCTCTATTAAAAATACAAAAATTATCTGGGCATGGTGGAAGGCCCCTATGATCCCAGCATTTTGGGAGTCCAAAGTGTGCAGATCACTTGAGCTCAGGAGTTTGAGACAAGCCTGACCAACATGGTGAAACCCTGTCTCTACTGAAAATACAAAAATTAACCAAGCATGGTGGCACATGGCTGTAGTCCCAGCTACTGGGGATGCTCAGGCAAGAGAATCTCTTGAACCCGGGAGGTGGAGGTTGCAGTGAGCTCAGATCACGCCACTGCACTCCAGCCTGGGCGATAGAGCAAGACCCTGTCTTAAAAAAAAAAAAGTGCCACATGAAGCCGTGTGTCTTTTTGGGACTGTTTTTCAGCCTTTTCACACTCTGCTGCTTCCCATCTGTTCCTCCACCTCCACCAAGCTGTGTTTTGATGTTGTGTTTGCATGATTTGGTGTATCTGGCATTTTAACGTTGACAGGGCAAATTTCTATTCATCTTTTTTTCTGCCTGTTCTTTTGTATTTATTCTTTCAGATAAACTTAATTCTAACTTTTTCCTTTAATGTCCTCTGGTAAAAATATGCTTCAGAGACACCTGCATGTCACTGTGTTATCAGTTTTAATAGCTGCAAAAATTCCACGGAGTGCTTAGACCATAATTTATTTAAAGGGTGTATTTTGGTTGTTTTCACTTTTACTCCATTCCCAGTGGCAATGGCATTTGTGCAGTGTAGAGGTTAAGCAAGGGAGTCCAACTTCTTAAACTCAAAATGTGTTCCTATTACAGTGGGCCCTCCCTACCTATGGGTTAGAATCCATGGATTCACCAACCGTGGTTGAAAATATTCAGAAAATGAAGTAGATGGTTGTGTCTGTACTGAACATGTACAGGCTTTTTCCTTGCTGTTATTCCCTAAACAGTATAACAACTATTTCCATAGCATTTACAGTATACTAGGTATTACAGGTAACCTAGAGATGGTTCCAACTACAGGGGAGGATGTGCGCAGGTTACATACAGATACTATGTCATGCGCAGGGACTTGAGCATCTGTGGATTTGCATATCTTCAGGGGTTCTGGAACCAATCCCCTACAGAATCCAAGGGGCGACTGTATTTGCCAGTCCTGTGACTTGGGCCAGGCGTTTAAACTTTCACAGCCTTGCTAATCTTCACAGTGGTGATGAACCTAAAACCCTTCACTGTTTCGGGGGGCACATCCCAGCACACACTGGTGACCACTTTTCTGGGGTATATTATTTGAAGTAGGATTGAAATCATTGGTCAGGGAGTAGGTGCATTTCCCCTCCACATTTTCAAGTCACTTTGTGCTCCTAAACGGTTGTACCAGATCCCATTTCCCCCCGCAGGGCAGGAAGTGCCCATTTCCCCACTCCACTGCTGGTCAAAGGGCGCAGGGCTTTTCATCTTGCCAGTCTGGTGAGCACAAGGCACATTTCATTATTGTTACATTTGCATTTTTATTAGACATCAGGAGGGTTTTAGCATCTCTTCAAGTGTTTATTGGCCGTTCTCCTATCTCCTGTGATTTGTGCTAATCCTCTGCCCATTTTTCTATTAGGTTGGTTGCCTTTCACATATTGATTTTGTAAAAGCTCTTTACATATTCTGCATATAAATCCCGTAGCTGCTTATAAATGTTACACAAGACTTTTCTCTGGTATGATGCTTGCCTTTTGCTGTGTCCATGAGGCCTTTCTTTTTTCGGAGGTTTTAAATATCCACGTACTCAAATCTGGTAGTTTTCCTTTTGGTTTTGAGGTTGTGCCTTGTTTGGGTGAGTCTTTCCTATCTCTTTGATAACAGAAGTGCTCTTCCATTTAAAATATCCTCCTATTATAAAACATATTTCCACATTTTCTAAATTTTCAATTTTTAGCTGAGAAATATTTAAATTATTAATTATTAAAGTATTAATTACTTTTCTCTTGTTATTAATTATTGGTTTTATTTATTTACATGTAGTGATCGGCTTACATTTAGTTGAGTTTAATTTAATTACTTTAAAGTAATGTATAAATATCTTCAGTTTGTACCACAGGTCCTCACTCATAAGTGGGAGTTGAACAATGAGAACACATGGACACAGGGAAGGGAACATCACACACCAGGGTGTATCAGGGGGTGGAGGGCAAGGGGAAGGAGAGGACAAATAACTAATGCATACAGGGCTTAAAACCTAGATGACAGTTTGATAGGTGCAGCAAACCACAATAGCACATGTATATCTATGTAATAAACCTGCAGGTTCTGCACATGTATCCCAGAACTTAAAATGAAAATTTAAAAATTAATTGATTAAAAATATATATCTTCAGTTTGTAAACATCCCAGCAACACGGGAACAGAGTTAAAAGGGTCCATGTCCTCCTTAGATCCTCCCACCCCCTCTATCCTCCGCAGCCAACCCAGCGGTCTGGTGTGTGCCTTCCAGGTCTCTTTCTGACACTGGCATTCATAGATCACTATTTTCTGCCACGTGGTATCTTTTAAAAACACACAGTTGTTTTGTGCAGAAACTTTCTATTTTTACCTCTCAGAAGTGTCCTGGGGGTTCTTTCCATGTCACTGTAGTATGTGTGCGTGTGTGAGATTCAAGTTCAGCTTACCAATCTTATAGCATTGCGCTCTGCTTCCCCTGTGCTCTGGCCCTCCCTGACACAGCAGTCCGTCCCTGGAGGCTGATGGAGCCCCTCGAGCATCTCTGCTTACCATTTCTGTTTGTTCTGTTTATTGTTCTGTTAATTCAGGTTTTCTGCCTCTTGCTAAGCCGATGTATATATTCCAAGAAAATCTTCCATTTCATCCAGGTAAAACAGAACCTTCTGGAATGAAACTGGCCTCCCATCTCCTTGATTTGAATCAGCTTCTCCACATTGGTTACTATGCCTTTTTTCTAAATCTAATGTTTCTAAATCTAATGTTTTGTTCCTTTTCTTTCTCTTTTGCTTGACTTCCCAGAGATTTTTTCATTTTAACAGTCTTTTCAAAGAAGTGGTTTTGGGTTTTATTTATCCAGTCCACTTTTATTATGGCTGTTTTTAAATTAAATACATTTATTTCTTGTTTCTCTTTAAAAAGCTTCATGTGTGTTTACTTAGTTTACATAACTTTATACGTCTTTTGTTCAAGTGTTTGTTCAAACACTTGCAGCTATAAAATTTCCCCTGAGAACTGCTTTGGACATATCCAAAGATTTTGATAGGTCATACTCTAATTGTCTTTTGTTTCTGAAAAGTTTTTCATTTTAGTTTTTATTTTCCTTTTTATTCAAATTATCTTTAGCTTTCTCCTTTTATCCTGTTTATGACAAATTAATTTGAGGATACAAATCTCTCCCTAAATGTCAATTTTGTTGAATTTCATAATTTTAATATGTTATACCCTATTGCTATTGAGTTCCAGGCATTTTTTTTTTTTTTTTTTTTTGTGATGAAGTCTTGAACTGTCGCGTGGGCTGGAGTGCAATGGCGCTGTCTTGGCACACTGCAATCTCCGCCTCCCAGGTTCAGGCTATTCTCCTGCCTCAGCCTCTTGAGTAGCTGGGATTACAGGCCCCCGCCACCATGCCTGGCTAATTTTTGTATTTTTAGTAGAGTCAGGGTTTCCCCATGTTGACCAGACTGGTTTCAAACCCCTAACTTTGTGATCTGCCCACCTCAGCCTCCCAAAGTGCTAGGATTACAGGCATGAGCCACTGCACCCAGTCTCATGATTTTTAATGTGAAAACTTTGTTTCCAAAATGCACTTTTTCTTTTTTATGAGAGAGAGTCTCTGTTATCCAGGCTGGAGGACAGTGACGTGATCTCAGCTCACTGCAACCTCTGCCTCCTAAGTTTAAGTGATTTTATTGCCTTAGCCTCCCCAGTAGCTGCGTGCCACTATACTCGGCTAATTTTTTGCATTTTTAGTAGAGACAGGGTTTCACCATGTTGCCCAGGCTGGTCTTGATCGCCTGACCTCAGGTGATCTACCTGCCTCCAGCTCTCAAAGTGCTGGGATTACAGATGTGAGCCACCACGCCCGGCCCAAAGATTCACTTTTCACATGGTCTTTGTTATTGTATGTTTCTGATTTAGTTGCACCCTGGTGAGAGATGCGATTTGTGTAACAGCAATTCTGGGAAAAGGGCTGAAGCTTCCTGCTCCCCTAGCACAGTTAATTTTCCCAAATGATGTCCATGAGCTTGGAAAGCGCATGCACTCTGTTGGGATGAGCTCCAGTCTCTCTGTGAAAACGAATGTTCTTCTGTTGGTGGTGGGTTTTTGTTTTTTGGTTTTTTTGTCTCATTTGTTTTGTTTGCTCAGATCTTTTGATGATCTGGTTAATCTTTTAATTTATGCAAGATGATTCTCTGCTCACACAGGCTGGTGGGATGGGGTACTGGAGAGAACACAGGTGTCTGCTTGCCCAGGACAGGCAAACTGTCACCTGCCCTCCTGGTTGTGCCTTGCCAGGAGCTCCCGTGCCTGTCTCTGAGAGTGTTATGAGCACAGTGGTGATAGTTGTGTGGTGGGTGGTGACTGGTCCTACCTCTGTTTGTGGCTGCAGCTGAGACACCACCCACTTCTGCTTCCTGATCGATCTTGTTGGTCCTCTGGCTTCTTCCTGGCCTGGGCTCCTGAGCTGGCTCTCTGCAGGCCAAGCAGGAATGGAGCTGGCTGCTGCAAGAGTTCCTTTGCCAGAGGGCATCTCTCTTCTCCCACACATGGGAACACCTCAGTGGGCTTTCCTCCTCCCACTGTGGCCTGCAGCCCCACATTCCCCTCCTCACCCTCTGCTCTCAGACAGACCTGCGCTTCCCTGGTGTCTGTGCGAGGTGATTCTTCATGGTGCCAAGAATGTGGGTATTTTTGAGAGCAGGGACTCTCACAAAGATTTGCACACCCATGTTGAAAGCAGCATGATTCACAAGAGTCAAAAGGTAGAAGCATTCTAGGGGTCTACATGTGGGTGCATGGGTAAGCAAAATGTGGTTTGCATACAGTACACTGTTACTGAACCTTACCAGGAAGGAATTTTTTTTTCTTCTTTTTTGTGGAGAACAGGGTCTCGCTATGTTGCCCAGGCAGGTCTTAAACTCCTAGGTTCAAGCTATCCTCCTGCCTCTGCCTCCCTAAGAGCTAGGATTATAGGCGTGAGCCACTGTGCCCAGCCAGGAAGGAAATTCTGAGACGTGTGCCAGCACGCATGAGCCTCGAGGACATTGTGCTAGGTGGAATAAGCAGCCAAAAAAGGACAAATACGTTGTCATTTTACTTACATGAGGGACCCAGAATGGGCAAATTCACAGAGACAGAAAGAGCAGTGGTTACCAGAAGGAGGGAGTTGGTGTTCAATGAGTTCAGTAGTCAGTGGCGTTCAGTGGGTATGGTTGCCTTTTGGGAAGATGAAAAAGTTCTGGAGACAGACGGTGGTAAGGGATGTACCTCAGTGTGAGTGCACTTAATGCCAGCTAACCCTACACTCAAAAATGCTTACAATGGTGCATTTTATGTTAGGTATATTTTTACCACAATTAAACATTTTGAAAAAAATCCTTTCAAAACCTGCCATGAAGTCCTGTGAGCTTGAGGGGGTGCCTCAGTCCTGCGTGTAACACGTGGAGGGTGTGTGCCTTGGCACATGGCTCTGGAAGTTCTCAGAGCTCAGCATGGTGAGGGCGTCACCTTTCTGAGGGTCCATGGGGCCTTGGAGAAAGGAGGCTCCGGCGCGCCAGCGCAGTCTAGGAGAGGCCGGCCGAGCGCTTGTTCACCCCTAGCCCTCTTAGGGGGCTTTCACACGCTTCTCTCACCAGGTCTAGGCACCCCTCCTCACCCTCCCTGCCCTCCTGGTTCCCTGATCCTCAGTGACTTCCTCCTTCAATACTCAACTCCAGATTCCCCACCCGAGGACCCGCAGTGCCCGGCCCCCGCGAGCTCGCGGGGTGTATGCCCACTCTGAGACTCCACTGCACCTGTGTGCCGGACACCTGGCTCCACGGGATCTTGGGGCGCTGGGCGCGCCCTCGCTGCGGCTGCCAGGGGCTCCTGAGGCAGCTGCTCAAGGCCCCGGGGCGGGCCAGGCATGTGGTGGGCCCGCTGCCCTCACACCCGCCCCGACTGTACACAGGAGATGCGGTCAGCAGATGCGTGGTTTGGACACCGACTGTCTCTTTCTGGCCTCGGGTTTTCGCATCTGAAATAAACGCGTGCATCCTGGCCTGGCCCTTGGTCTCTGCCACGGTAGCCGTTTCCACCCGCTATGAGCCCAGTGCGCTCCAGGCTCGAAGAAGATGGAGTGTGTGTGCGTGTGCACACGCGTGTGAAAGACGGTGCGTGTGCATAAATGAACGCATCAGGGTGCTCGAGGATGCACACATGCAGCTGTGAGTGTGCGTGTGTGTGCTCAGAGGACAGCCCAGCTCTCAGAAGGCTGGGGTCACCCTTCCTCTCACGGCTCTGGGGGTTTGGGGGGCCACCCCCTGGGGCGAGCGTCGCTGTGCTCATGCTCCTGCTCTGGGGCGACCCGCGTTCTCCCCCGCCCACACCACGGGGCGTTCCCCGCGGCGGTCACGAGGTGGCGCTGCAGACACGCGAAAGCGGAGCAACTCCGGGGTCCCCGCAGCCTCCCCTCGGGCTGTGGTCAGGGAGACCCGTCTCAGGCCCAGACCGCTGCTGGCAGGGAGAGCAGGAACGATCGCCAAGCATGCCTGCTGGTGCCCCTGTAGTGCTTATATTCCCAGGCATGGGCTCCCCGCAACATGGATTCTCTCCTTTTATTTCCCCACTATTTGGAACCCTGTATTATTATTTTTTAATCTGCTGCTTAAAAATACCCAGAGTGGAGCTAAAAGTACAGACGCTGCTCAGCTTACCCCTGGCTACTGCTGGATGAGGCCACTGAGAGTGAAAAATGACTGAGTCCCCCTGACTACCGAACAGCACGGTGCGGGCCCCACGTTGGCCCTCTGGGAACGCTGCCCCGAGCCTCCGGTGGGCAAAAACATTAACACTAAGCCTTTGGTAGTCAAGTGTCGGATACTTCGTGTAATCATTGACTACTGTACTGAAAGGAAAAAACCGAGTGGCTGTGTGGGACTCAAACACGGGTTTCTGCTGACTGTAGATGGCTTTTGCACCATCATAAAGTTGAAAACTGTTACGTGGAACTGCAGTAAGTCAGGGGTGGTGTGCATAGAGACCTGAGTTCTGCCGCTCCATAGCTGTGTGACTTTGGACACATACTTGAGCCTGAGTGTCTTCTATACAAAATAGATTTTTTTAGCATAACACACATATGTGTGCATGCCCGTGAGTGCACATGTGTGTGTTTGCGTGGACACATCTGTGAATTACATCTGTGTGTGTCTGTGTAGGTCTATATGTGCATTTGTGTGCATGTCTCTGTGTACATGTGTGTGTACGTGTGTCTGCTGTGCACGCGTATGTTAAGGCCCCGGGGTGGAGCTGAGGAGTTGAGGGGAGATGCAGGGAGGGCAGCCGGTGCCAGGCATTTATTGGCCAGGAGACAAGCCACCATCCAGATGCATCCTGGGGCTCCTGTTTCTGGGGCACCAGGCTCTGGGAGTGAGGAAGTTGGGGGCTGGAGCAGGATGGTCCTGCACCTCAGGGGAGTGGCGGAGCAAGGTCAGGAAGATGAAGAGAGTGCTGGAGAATGAGGGAAATCTGAGACATCAGGAAAGGAAAGCACAGGCCACCGAGGGGGCAGCTGGGCCCTGGGTGAGGCTAGCCCTTGGGAAGGTGGTGCCGCAGGCAGGGGAGTGTCGAGATGGGGATCCCAGGGGTACGGGTCCATGGGTGCATGACAGTGGGGGTGCTCTTGAAACAGAGCAGGGTTACCCACAAGCAGCGTTGGGACAACTAGTTATTCCACGTAAAAAACAGGTCAATGTCAGTCCTCATATTATACTTTAAAATAAGGTCCAGATGGACTCACACTTTAAATGTAAGGAAAAAAGGCAAAAATAAAATAAAGAAAAGGCTTGTGAACAGGTGGTTAATTGGTCCCCATTCTGTCTTCCTGCCCTGAGGCTGGCCACGGGCCTCCCAAAGGCTGGCTGGGAGAGCCCCCCTGCCACAGCTATGCTCTTGCTCTGCCCACGCTGTCGCCTTCATCTCCACCTCCCCTCTATCCTCACCACCACTGCTTACGTCAATAGGGAGCTTTCCACACACCAATCCCAGTCAGGTGTGTTACGTGAATTTCTCTTGGGCCTCGCACCAGAGGTAGTGGCACCATTGTCACCCCATCTGCTGAGGATGCCCTGGGGCCAGCATGGGCTACCCAAGACCAAGGATGTCACCATCTCCATCTTGCGCCCACCCAGCCCTGCCCCTGGGCCCACTTCTCTTCAAATCTTAACAGAGAAGCCGCTGAAGTCTCCTTGGGTCCATCACATAGATGGGCCTCTTGGGACCCTGAGCTCCTGGGCTTCCCTTGAAGTCCTGGAGCTACTCAGGCCCCAGCTCTGGGAAGGTGGACCCCCACACATGTGTCCTGCCGTCACTGTCTCTATAGAGTCTGGCTCACACTAAGTGAACCATAAGGGCTTGTTCAAGGTCATCTGTCCCACTGATTTCAGATTCAGGGCAGAGTCTGAAATCATCTGTCTCTCACAGTGCACTCAGGGCACATCTGTCCCCCACCTTGCAGCCTTGCATGTGTGTATGCCTGGGACAGGGGCACACACACACGCATGCTCATATGAACACAAATAAGCATATGCACACACACATGCAAGGCTGCAAGGCGCATGCACACACACACATGCGCACATGCACAGGCACATTCACGTGCACAGTCACACATGCACCTAGAGCCTTCACATCTCTGCATTTTGAGCCTGCCCTCGCCTTACCCATCCTTGCTCATCCTTCAAGGCCTCAGTCAAAACCCATCTTTTAAAAATCGTCTCTGGTTGACTCTCCTTTTTTTCCCTCTTTGAAGAAGGGATACTGTCATCAGTCATCGAGCATTCACTGGGTGCTTGGTGTGTGCCAGGCCCTGACGTGAGTCCCAGGCATGTTCCAGTCGTCATGTACTCAGGGCTCCTCGGTGAGTAGAGGGTGAGGAGGACACAGAGGCACAGGAGGCCATGGGGCAGATCTGGGTCCTCTCAGGCTCCAGAGCTCAGCCCTCTCTGCTAAGTCAGGATGAGCAGGACAGATGCTTGGTCCTGGAACTTGGCGGCCAAGGTGGATACACATGCAGAGAGACACCAGGCTCAGGGACTGTGGAGCAGGGAGAGGAAGCTTCTGGGACAGCAAACAATTCCTGGAGAGCCAGGGCAAGAGGGGAATCCGGGGGGAGGAAAGCGTGAACTGGGCAGAGGTTAGAGGTGGATGTGACCCCTGAGCGTGTCGGAGGCGACTGAGCTGCTCCGTGACTTTGGGTGTCTTCAGTCATCCCTGCATTTACACATTTGTTGAGCAAACCTGCTGAGACACTTGTTTTCCTTCCGTGGTCCATTTATTGGGAATATGAGTTAGTTTCCTCTGCAACTTTTTAAGAAGTATTCTTAGAGAAGAAATCAGGAGGCATCATTGTGGGACGTTGGTCCACGGTCTTGGGTGCGTCCCTTGGTCTTTTGCGGGTCAGGTTAGCAGGAATTGTGTTCTGCGGTGTTGGGACTGCAAAGTTCAGGTTCCCTCCTGCCCGCACTGACACCTTCGGGTAATGGTCTGGTGGCTCTTTTAAGAACAACAGTTAACTCAGCCGCGGCTGACCTGGCTACCTGTGCTTCCTCCAGCCAGGCTCTGTGTTTTGTGCCTGACTCTCAAAACAACCCTATTATTATCCCCATCCCACAGATGAGGATGCTGAGCCCCTGAGAGGCTCAAGTAGGTGCCTCAAGGTCCTCTAGCCAGGAGGTGGCAGAGCCAAGGCCCGCCTGGCCTGAGGACGCCAAAGCTCCCATGGGCTTAACTCCTTTGTGCCAGCTCTGTGTGGGGGGTTTTCTGTGGTCCTCGCAACCATCTTCCTGGTCGACAGAGCACAGATGGGGTGGAACTAGGAAGGCAGAGCTGGAACCAGAGCTCGTTCCTGAGCGGGGCGCCCAGGCCCTGCCTAGGGTGCTGGGCAGCCTCCTGGTGTGGAGGGCGGGCTCAGATCCGGCTGTCCCTGTGATCTGGGGCTTTTCTAGGCACCCTCCTGACTGCTAACACCAGGAGAGCCTATGATGTGGGACCGCTGCCCCATGACGTGTGCCAGGTGTCTGCACGCAACCGCGGGGAAAGTCTGGCCCTGGGCTGGGTGGTCCCACACTGTCCGCCGGCCCCTGCACCCAGATGGTGTGGCCTACACCCTCTGATGCCTGCCTGTGCTCAGCCCTGGGACTTCCCTCCTTCCGCCGCGTCTGACCCTGGTTGCCCTGGTTCTGCCACCGGGTGCAGCAGCCCTTCCGGAAGCCACGTCCTCCAGGGAGATTTGATTATGTCCTGGTGGTGCGACCTCGCTAATGCAATCAGGAAGTTTTCTCAAGACTTCAGCTGCTTTGTTGGCGGCCGGGCCTGGCTCTCAGCAGCTCTGCAGGCTGGAAGGGCCCCAGAGGCCCTCCACCCACCGGGTGTCACTAGCAGCGGGGAGGGCTCCGGGGCGCAGCCTATTGCTGCTCTGCCCTCCTCCCTTCTTGGGGTAAGCTCCTCAGCTCTGATTTTATTTGGAATCATGGAGAGCCTGTATCTGTCTAGAAAAAGCACTCAGCAATGAGGAAACAGCACTGCCGAGAATACTCCAGAAAACAGCCATTTTCCATAAAGGTTAGGTTCTTAACTGAAAATTTTAAGAGGAGAGGAAATTAGGGGAGAATTCAGATATTCTCTCCGTTGTAATAATCAGCTGTAATCAGAACCCGAGAGCTGTGTTCTCTTCCGGGAGTTCTCCCAGGATTTCCAGAGCTGTCACAGTTACCGTCACTGACCTGCACTGGAGTCAGTGGAAGCGGCTGGTGGGGTCAGGGAGCGCTCTGGGAAGTGGATCCAGGAGGGCTGGGGGTGATGCTACTCCTCAGCTTTCCTGCTCCCTCCCCCTGCTCCCCCCACAGGGCTGAGCTCAGAGGGGACTCTGCTTAGCAAGTGTGAAACACGGGACAGGGCCTTCCAGGCAGAGGGGGATTGGGAGCTGCTGCAGGGCGAGTGTGTCCAGGAGTTTAGTTGAGGGTCTAGGTTTTCCCAGCAGGGCAGGGTTGAGGGTGAGGACGCTACAGGGCACATTTCTGTGGCCTCAGAGTGAAGACAAGAAGGGGGAGACAGGCCACAGGGATAAGGGTGCCTGCTCCCTGCAGCAGGGTGCACACCATGGCCGAGCAGCGGAGCCCGGCCACAGGTATTGGGAAGAAGCCCTTCTCGTGTGTGTCCTGGGGGCTGGGCATGGCCTGATGGGCCCCCTTTGCTCATGGTCGCAGGAGCCCCTGCATGTGGGGTCCTGCTGAGCTGGCTTCTGTGGGGCCGGGAAGGACTGGCCTGGTCTCCTTGCTCACTACACTTTTTGGATAGTGCCAGGCAGGTTTCCGCGAGCACAGCAGACAGAAAAGAGATGCCCAGTGATGTCAGCTGTCCCCTGCAGAGCTTCCCAGAGCCTGTGCTCTGGGCTGAGGGTGTCTGGACAGACGTCGTCTCTCTGGCTTCAGTGGAATCACCCACAAAGCCACCCTGTGCCCACCCTCCCACCACAGAGAGCAGCTGCTGGAGAACCCAACATGAGGCTTTGGAGACCTTGAGGATCAGGAGACACGGGAGACGATGGCCGGGATGGTCACGGTGGCACGGCTGTGCCATCACTGATTTCTGCCCACCCGCCCCCTACGTCTCACGCTTGATTTCCTATTTAATTCTTTGGAGAGCACCAGTCCTGAGATGAGAGGCGGTATGTTCACTCCCTGGGAGTTGAGATGGAACCCAGGCAGTCAGGTAAAAGTGCCACAGCCACGTGCTGGGCCTACTACATGCCAGGAGCGTCACGATTATCCAATTCCTAAAATAACTGTGCTGCATGTGCTCCCTACACCTGGGCGACTCTGGGGGAAGTGGGGCTGCAGGAGGCTCAGTGACCTGCCCTGGGAGAAACGGATGGCGTGGATGCCTTGTCCGCGAGGGGCTGTGTTGGGAGAGGACAGGATCATCCTTGGAAGCTGGTCCTGCGTCTACTGTGCACCATGACAGCTGCTTGGGCTGACACCCTTCTCCCTCTGCCTCCTGCTAGCGAGTCCCCGGGTGCATTCAGGCATGAAGCAGCAAGGTCTCTTGTCCCAGAGGTGACCGGGACCCACAAGTGAGCAGTAGGCGCCCCCCTCCCACATGCTAATGCTCTTCACAGGATGAAACCCAAGGTGGTGTCAGGGAGCCAGGGGCCATGGCCGTGACAGCCACCCACTCCAGACCATATCCACATTTGGAATAGTTCAGAGTGGCTTGCCTTGATGATGTCACAAAGTTCTCTGTGGAAATGTGTCACAGAACCAGAACTTAACTGCATTTGGATGAGGTTGAGGTGAGATCAGGTCATGGAAGAACATTCTCAAGTTAGGTGGGAAACAGATGGAGACCCCAGGATGTCCTCAGGACCTTTATCTAAGCAAACACATGATAAGATCTTTCCCAAGAAATAAGCATGGCTTTTCGTCCTGGTTGAGAAGGGTTGTCGTAGATCTTTTTCCCTTTTAACTTTGGCTTCCAGGAAGCTCAGTGCCAAGCTTTATGCTCCACCCCAGACCTATTTTCCTTGGACTGGCTCTTGGGTGCAGCCCGGTTTCTCCCTTCTTTATCACATGAGCCTACCTGGTTTCTGTACATTTTGCCCACTGGTGCTGAGGGCTGGACACCCTTTCCTGAAGGAGCAGACGCATAGAGTGAGTGGACGATGATGAGCTGTGACAGGGCCCTCTGCCAAGGATTTGGGCTATGGGTGTGGGCTGGCAAGGAAGAGGAGGACCCTGCCCCTCAGGGGGCAACCAGGAGCACATTCCAGGGAGCACATGCCTGCGGTGTTATCACAGCCATGGGCTGTGACGTGGACAGCGGAATAAACAGGATGTGGCGAAGCCTCCTGCATATGAGGGAAGCCTTCCTTGCTGGCCGCTGCTGTCGTGCTCTTTGGCATGACCCATCACTAGGGCAATGTCAGACGCCTCTGTCTGTCTAAGGGCTTTGCCCCTAACCTTGTGCCAGAAAGACGCTTAACAGTTGCTCCTGTCTCGAGGCTTCCTCCATACTTCTCACTAGGACTCATGCAGATTGTTCCAATTTTTACTGATGAAGACAGTGTCTTGGTGAGCCTAGCAGTGCACACAGGTTTTCTCTTTCCCAATCAATTCCATGGGTGAACCCCCGAGTGTGGAATGCCCTCTCCAGTCAGATGGTGAATGCAGTGAACTGTGGGCCATGGGCTCCCAGGCCAGTGCCCCGGCCTGGCTCCTGAACCCACACTCGCTGCTGTTGGCTTTGCTGTGATAACACTAGTTCGGTATAAAACTGCACCTTCTCCCTCCGTCTGAGTTTCCTTGACTGCTGTGGTGGCTGAGCAGTTTGCCCCACTTTGGGTTGCAGGCTTGGTTTTGTTGCTATTTGTATTTCATCCACGAATGATCTATTCATACCCATCATGCCTTTATCAATCCAGAACTTGAATTCCTTAAAATGCGAGGGAATTTTTAATGTATAATAATGTTAGCTATTGGTCTGTCATATTTGATACAAGCATCTTTCTGGCCTATTTCTATCTTATTTTTGTTTATTTTTCATCCGCTCAGAAGTTCAGATTGTGTTCTAGTCAGTCATGGTCCTGGTTCCACTAAGGGGAATGTCCCTTGAGTCCCTGGCTGGCCTGCCTGGGAGAACACCACCCCCCACCCCGAGTCCGGAGGCCCAGGAGCTGCTCTGGCTGGGCGTGGTCTCTAGCGCAGGTCTCGGGCATTGGGGCCTATGCCTGGACACTGGCATTTTGCTTCAATCCCACTCAGGGCCTCTCCCCAGCAGGCTTGGGAGCTGGGTGTGGCCAGATGCCTGGGGAAGGGCTGGGGACACCACACCAGTCTCCCAGGCCTGAGGAGCCACAGAGGGGAGTTCCCAGCTTAGCCCCAGGGGTTGCCACCCCTGAATTCTCACCAAGGCCATCCAGGCTGTCCCAGATCCTGCCCACACCTGAGACCTCAGCTCCTGCTTTTCCCCACAGGCGGACAGAGCAGGTGGCTGGACCTGTGGGTTGAAACCTGATAGCAATAGGAAAGGTCTTTGTGACACAGCTACCCAGCACCCAGGCAGAGACAGGAGGGCTGGGCTACTAACCTGGCTGGAGGATGTGCTCACCCAGTGCCCTCCCCGTGCCTCTGAGGTCTCCAGACCACCCCACAGGGTGCCTAGATCAGTGTGGGCTCAGCCCCCTGCCCACCGCCCCTTCCCTTGGGGTGCCTTCCTTGCCTGTCACACACAACGCTCTTGATCCTGCACCCATCCCCTCCTCCTGCAGCCTTCCCTGGCTGGCTGCTACAGTCAGTCTCCAGAGCTCTGCACAGCACTTCTTGGTGGTGCATCCTGGAGGACTCCCCAGTAGAGGTATCTGGCAGGCACAAGCTTGCTGTGTGCCTGGCCTGCAGAAATGCACGGTGGGCATGCATTTGTTGGATGGTTGTAACTCTGGGAGGCGGAGTGAGGTTCCTTATAGATCCTTCTAGCATCCTCTTGCCCCCTTCAGAGGTGAGTGTGGAGATTTGGGGTTCTCTGGGCGGGGCAGAAAGCCAGGAAGTGCTCCACTCATGGTCACTTCATGGCGGGCCTGGACACTGTTTGGAAGGCAGCCAGCTGTGTGTCCCCTGTCTCCGGCCTCCTTGTGTATGAGTCACCATTGGGAAGTCGCCGGCATTTGTTTTAATTTAACGGGACTTGGCTCATCCCCGGAGCTCTGCCACTGGCTCGTCCTTCCTTCCACTGTGGAGAGGAAGGGGGTGGGGTGCAGAGTGCTTGCAAGAAAGCACTTTCTCCTCATCATCTCAAAAAAAAATTTCTTAGCAGAAGCAATGAGAGAAATTTACTGGCCTGTCAGAAGAGCCATTGCTCATCAGATGAGAGAAAGGAAAAGCAGAGGTCATCAATTCATGGGCAGTGTCTCAGGAAGGGATTAAATCATTTAGAGACATGTCCTTAAGAAATCATTGAAGGCTTATGCTGCTGTTTTCTTTCCTGGCCTTCCCATCACATGCAGACGGCCCCTGCCTAGCTGTTCAGGCGCTGCGCCGGCACCATTTTTGTTGGAAATCAGGGCAGATCTGGAGTGTATGTGTATGTGTGTGTGTGTGTTATACACACTTGTGAGCCTACAAAGTGTTATCCGTGTGATATGGTTACATAAACACACACAAGCATTGTCTAGTTGTGATGGTTTCAGTTTTCTTATCTTTGTGTTATGTTGTGAGCTGCTACAAATTTATTCAGATAAGTAAGGGCAGAAATAAATATAACCTGCCAGCTACAGGATGCTGGAAACCTGGTCTAGAGTCTTTAGGGGGTAGGGGGTGGTATCTTGTCACCGCAGTGTCATGCAGCGCCTGGCATGGTAGCGCCCTTGTTCCTGTCATCAGGCAGTGGGAAGCCGTAAGGTGCCTGGGCCTGGTGCATGCCTGAGTCACTGCACAGTGGTGGGAAACTTTGGCTCAGGTGCCAGCTGGGCCTGAGTTCACATCCCAGCTCCCCACTAGTAACCTGTGTGGCCAGCTCTCTTCAACCTTCAGGGCCGTGTGAGTCTGAAACGTGTGGTGCTGTGTCTGGCATTTAGATTGATATATGAGGGTCCTTTTGGTCATCTTTGTGCCTGCTGTTCAGGTGCCCATCTCAGCAGGACAGCCCATGGGTCCTGGCATGACAGCAGGCAAGGGGCATGAGCTGGGCATAACCAAGATGTTGTGCTGGTTAATTTACATGTCAATCTGATTGGGCTCCGTGGTGCCCAGGTCGGATATGATTCAGGGTGTCTGCGAGGGCATTTCTGGGTGAGATTAGTGTCAGAATCGGCAGCCTGAGTAAAGCGGGCCCCTCCCATGCGGGTGGGCAGCAAGCACCTTGCTCAGGGCCTGGAGAGCACAGAAAGACCGAGGAAGGAGGACACTTTCCTGCCTGTCCTTTGAGCTGGGGCATGGGTCCTCTCCTGCTCCTGGACTAGGGTTCACACCCCGCGCTTCTCTGGTTCTCAGGCCCCTGGACTTACACTGGAGCCAAACAGCAGCTCCCCAGGCTTCGGCCTGCAGACAGCGGGTCCTGGGACTTCTTGGCCTCCACAGTCCTGTGAGCCAGTGCCCCTGACACATCTGTTCCATGGACCTGGGTGTCTCCTACACGTTCTGTTCCTCTGGAGGACTCTGACATAGACATGAGGGGGTGGACACAGCCCAGCCAGTTTTTAAAACAAACAAGACAAACAGATAAGAGGTCTCTGCTGGAATTACATAGAAGACTTTCCAAGCACTAATCTCCTTTTGCTCATCCTAGAAACTCTGGCAGAGCACCCCCTGCACTGGCCCTGGTTCAAGGATCACTGGTGGGCCTGACGCCCTGCCTGGCTCAGTCCCGGGGCGGCACTTGCGTTCTTGGGGGAATGAATAGAGATGCTCGGAGGCCAACTGCAGGGCAATGCCTGGGGACTGGATGGCACTCCCCTGCCTAGGCACTCAGCTGTGTAGGGTGCTCCTTTGCATAGAGTGCTCAGTGGCATAGGGCACTCAGCTACATAGGGTGCTCCTCTGCCTAAGGTGCTTAGCTGCATAGGGTGCTCCTCTGCCCAGGGTGTTCAGCTGCCCATCTGCTTTCTGCATTTATTACCCAGCCCCACACCACGCCCAGGGACTCAGGGGATGTCCTGAGGTAACTGGGCTTCTCTTCTGTCCTTCTCACTCCTGCAGAGAGACTGGGGTTGAGTGTAGCCACGGTCAGCCCCTCTTTCATGCTCATCAGACGAGCTGTGAGTGGAGACCACTGGGGTTGCAGGCCCTCACGAGATAGGGATGCAGAGATAAAGCCCATGGTCCTGTCTCTGCAGGGGCCAGAGTCCACAGGGGTGCGGGGGGGGGATAAAGCCAGGGGAGTACATGAGCCCCCAGCTCACCCAGGAGGGCCTAGACAGCTCCCGGCCCAGCAGGCTCCCTGAGTGAGGATGGGCAGCCTGGAGGGAAAGATGCTGAAGGGGCCATAGACCAGCCTGGGCATAGAGCAGCCTGCAGGTTAGCAGCTCCTTTCTCTGCCTGGGGCCTCCCTGGGAAAGTGCCTATCCCAGCCTGGATGGGATGGCTATTCCCCCAATGGGAGGCAGGGTGTGGGAGTAAGAGGAGATGCTCAGGTGGCGACGAGCCACCAGGAGCTTAGACTTGGCCCTAGAGGGTGTGGACCAAGGAAAGGCTGAAGGCTCCAGGCCCTGGACTGTGCCTGGAAGGACGATGGACAAGAGATACAGGGTCCATCAGGGGCTTCTGTGATGCAGGCACAGAGTCAGAGCTGGGTTTCCAGGGAGTACACACCCTGAAAGGCATGGAGGGGGCAGGATCAGGGACTCGGGATGGGACAGTGTTGGGTGAGGCAAGGCCCGGCCCAGGTCCCAGCTTTGGCATCTGGGTGGGTGGCTATAGGTGGGGAACTGTTCCTCAGGGGGAGCTGACCAGCTCTGCCAGCCTGGGGGACAGGAGTGTCCAGAACAGGGCAGGGCTGAAGTGCAGGGGACCCAGGCAAGAGGCTCCACGATTGGAGGGTCCCCAGTGAGATGATCATTGAAGGCTAAGAGTTCCCCTGAAGTGCTCAGGGCTAGTAGGGCCAGATCCAGGGCTGCTGGAGGTGAGCCCAAGAAGTGGATCAGGGTGCAGATGCCAGGAAGGGAGACAGAGCACAGGGCAGGGCACATCAAGGCCAGGAAGGGACAAGGGACCACTGGCATCCTTCAGATTTGCCAGTCAGTGCTCCACAAAAAGACAAGTATGAGCCAGCAAGATGGTGGGCATGGCCAACAGTTCTCCAAGGCTTCCTTGGGGCACGTGGTGTTCTGTGTGAGGTGTCACATGAGAAATCGTGCTGAGATGATTAGGCGTGGGAAAGCTGAATTCCTCACCGCTGCTCCCTGCTGCCCCCCAGGGCCCACCACAGGCTCCTGCAAGGGCGGGGAATGCAGGGTGCTGCCACCTGGGCAGGAGGAGCGGCCGCAACGGGGAGATGGGGAGGCTGGAGCTGAACAGGTTTCAGCTGAAACCTGTTACAGTTGAAAATTTGCACATAACTTTTGACTCCTTCCTCAAAATTTAACTACTAACAGCCTACTGTTCACTGAAGCCTTACCAATAACACATACAGTCAATGAATACATGTTTTGTAGGTTATATATATTATATTCTTTATTTTTTATTTTACTTTATTTTTATTTTTTTGTTTACCCACACTGCACAGATGTATCACATGCTATATTCTTCTGTGAAGTAGGCTAGAGAAAAGAAAGTGCTATTGAGAAAATAATAAGCAAGAGAAATATATTTACTCATTAAGTGGAAGTGGAGCATTATAAAGGTCTTCATCCTCATCTTAAGCAGGCTGAGGAGGAGGAGGAAGAGAAGGGTTTGGCCTCACTTTCTCAGGGGCAGCAGAGTCCAAAGAAAATCTGTGTGTAAATGGCTGTGTGTGGTTCAAACCCATGTTGTTCAAGGGTCAACTGTAAGTAAGTGGCATGTGGCCTGGAAAAGTACCATGTATATGGGGAGGCTGCTGATGTAAGCATGTGAGGAAGGAGATGGGGACACAGGAGAAGGGGTTACAACAACACAATAGTAGCAGCGGCTGAAGTGGGGTCCTCACAGGCAGAGGAAGAGGAGGAGGAAGGGAAATGCCCTGCCAACTGGGGACCACATGGCTTTGTGCATCTGAAAGCCACTTAAAAGTGGCTTTTAAGTGGAAAATTTTATCACCTCTAGACCTGTAGGGAGGGAAAAGGAATAAGGAAACACAGTCCACTGGGGTTAAAGAAAAAAGTAGTGGAAAGAAAGATAGTAAAAGTCATCCAAAATATCCTTAAGACAGTAAAATGTAATGATGTTGCAAGACCGCTAGGTTCCTGCACAGTTACAGACCAATGCACCAAGACAGCAGGCTTTGCAGCAGAGAAAGAGTTTACCCATCCAGGGTGGCTGAGTGAGGTGGCAGGAGGGACCCTGATTTCATCTCTCTGAGGAGTTCTGGGCTGGAATTTTTAAAGGATCATGGAGGGCAAGGGCTGGAAAATTGGAGCCACTGATAGGGTAAAGAGGATGCAATCATCGTGGTGTGGACACTGCACACTCTGGTGAGTCAGCGGCTTGTGGGGTCCCTCAGACCAGATGAAGTCAATTGTTTCATTGGTATGCAGGACCTAAAAGGATATCTCAAGTGGACAACTTAACACTTCACAATACTCTAATTGCTATCTCTAGAGGATAATTGTTACCTATCTGAACTTAGGGGAACTGGAATCTTATAACTGATTGCGAGGTGATTCTGAGGCAGTATGCATAGAATGGCTATGAGGAAGGGTCAGAGAGTGAGTTGGCCTAGAAGCCAACACTCAGGACGCTGCAAGCTTTGTTTATTTTCCTTTCTCTCCCTCCCTTCTTTCCTAATTAATTTTATAAAACCTATAGGGATAGTTTCAACAAGACTAAACTCATCTATGCAAAACACAGATTCTCAGGCTGTTTTTTTTTTTAAGCAATCTATCTGCTATGAAATGTTAACAGAAAGGAAGTGGATGTAGAAAACAACCGGTAAGGCAGGAATCGGTGCATGAGGTGGGGGTGGGGGCGGTACGAGGTAATTTGAAAGGAGGTCATGCACCTGTAAGACACAGCCACCAGCCTCAGTGAGATGACAGCAAACCTAGCATGTCCCCAGGCATGGTGGGAAACTTGGAACATTTCTTTCTCCAAAAATTTGCATCAAACAGAATAAAAATAATGAAAATAAAGAGATATGAAATGTAGGCTTTAAGTTTGGGCTGCTGGGCAGATACAGAATGCTGCACTCCATGTGCAGGAGATTCACATTTTTTCCAACACAGATGGAACATTTGTAATGCTGACCATGAAGGTGGCCACAAAGGAGGTGTCAATAAATAGCAAAGATGATAAGCAGGACATGCTCTTGAATCACAATGCAATAATGTTAGAAGTCAATCACAGGAAGACGGCCTCGAGCCCAGTTACATCTGGAAAACGCAATAACTCATGGCCAGAGGAAAAACGATAATGGAAAATACAAAAGACACAAACCAAGCAATGATAGAAGCAGCGTATATTGACTCTCGTGGGATGCAGGTAAAATGGCACGAGAGGGAAATTTATAACCTTAAGTGCTATGTTAGAGAACAAGAAGAAGGCAAATTAATGTGCTGTGTATTCAGCACCAGATGTTAGGAAAAGAGGCACAGAACAGGCTCAGGAAAGAGGCTGAAGGCAGAGTCGAGCAGGAGGAGAGCCTACGGAGGCTGAGGGCAGTGGCCTGGGGAAGGGGCCTGGGACTACGGGTCAAAGGATGGAGTTCTTCTGGGAGTGTGGGGAGTGGGTCAAGGGTGCTGGATTCAGCATTCGAGGATGGACTGTGCTGTGTGAAGGAGCCATCAATATAGACATCACCCCCCACCCACCCCAGGATTTGGCAAGACTCGAGGTAGAGCCACAGGAATCCATGGCAGAGTCCTGGATTACCGTGGGGCATGGCAGTGGTGTGAAGAGACTACTCAGACCTAACAAGCCTCAAAGACTGTGGGTTCCTTCTGCTCATGGGGGAGAGCTGGGATTTAAGGGAACAAAAGGCTTGGGGAAAGGGAGCAGGCTGCTCAGGGGAAGTCGGTGTCAGTGAAAGCCAGCTTTTGTTTAAGGTGAGATGTCCATGCAAGTTGAGTGGAGGGATCGTGGGACACCTGTTTCTCTGAGTCCCCAGGGGGCAGGGAGAAAGCTGGGTGGGGACTAGGGTGGCTGGTGATGGTCATTGTGCCCAAGCACAGCAGGGCTGAGACTGACAAGCTCAACAGGCTTCCAGGTCCCAATGGAGGCCCCAGAACCTTTTCCCCTGGGGACTCCGTGGAAGGTGGTACAGGAACAAGGCCCTCAGGTGCCGGGAGTGAGGTGAGCAGGGTCTCCCCACACCTAGCCTGCCCCTTCCTCCCTTGAAACCAGCGGGTCAGTCTGAGCACTGGACCTGAAAGCAAGGCATCTGGAGGCCTGGGCTGTCCTGGACTCTCCCTCTGCTCCTCCATGTAGAGGTCTTCAGGGCACCCTATGTCTCCAATCAAGGCCAGGCTTGTTGGTGAGACATGCTTGGTCCCTAGCTCCACGCCAGACGTCTCCACCCTCAAAGGACCAGGCATCTCATGACCTCATGTCCCACTAGCACACCCTGTGCCCAGTTCGCCCATCCTCACTCACCACCATTTGATTTTTCCTTCAGAAGCATGTGAGGAAATGGGTTGTTGATCAGCCTGATTTAATCATTTTACATTGTAAACATCAAAGCATCACCTTGTATCCCATAAATGTATATAATTATTATTTGTCAATTAAAAATAAAATTTTAAAAAGATTCAGCTCCCAGTTGCCTCCCCCAGGAAGCCTGCAGTGCTTTCCCTTGCTTAGGACCAACTTTACACCAGTTCTTACCCTGGACCCTGCAGAGGGCACAGGGCCCTTGGGCTGCCCATCAGGGACGCATCCATGCCTCTCTAGCTTTCTAGCAAGCTTCCTGTCTGTTTACTCAGCCCAGGACTTTGGGAAGGTGGAGGTGGCCACTTCCTACAGTCAGGTCAGGACAGCTGCAGTTCAAGGGAAAGAGACACAAAGTACTCAGGTTGCAGTCGCCCAGCTGGAAATCTCCTTTCTCCCACTGGAAGGGGAAGGGGACGTCAGCATGGAGCTGGATGGAAGGTCTACTGGGACAGATGCTGGGATGTTGAGGCCATGCCTGCAGCTGTGCACAGTGGGCAGTGTAGCTGTGGCTCTGGGCACCTCTTTACCTGGTGCCAGATGTGCTGCCTGGCCCTGCATGCAGGAGGCTGGACCCACTGGGCTTCATGGGAGCAGGGCCTCAGGGGCCCCTCTGGTTGCCGCTTCCTCCCTGTGAGTGCCTCTGCTTTTAAGAAACTCAGGGCCAAGGACAGGACACTGGATGTGCTGGGGGCACCAGGGCTGGTGCAGTAGGGGTTTCTTGGTGCCAGGTTCACCCCAACCCTAGCAGGGAGAAAGGACCTTGGACAGGCCCTGGCCCAGGGAGGGGGCAGCCAGGCAGGCCTGACTGGGAAGGCCCAGGCATCGCGGTTGGGCCAGGGACCCACGTGAGGGAGATCGCCTCCCATTCTCTAGGGTGGGGCCAGTGCCCAGCTCTAAGAGACCCGTGTCCTGCACCCCACAGCCCGTGGAGCACAGCATGAGGCCCTCCGGCCCGGCCCTGTGGTTGCTGGTTCTGGGAGGAGATTTTGAATCCCCACTCAATTGGCTTAAGGTTCACAGACATATTTCTGTTTTCTGTCTTTTTCAGACACATTTCCAAGTGTGTTCTCTTCAGGTTACTGTTTGTCAGTTACTGGCATAATAATGTTCTATAATAATTTGTAAAATGTCTGTTATATTTAAAGTTATGTCTCCATTTGATTTATTGTATTATATGCTGTGCCATCCCTCTTTTCATTTTCTTGGCCAATTATTCTAAAGGTTGATTTATTTTTATTAGTATTTTCAAAGAACCACCATTTTGATTTTGTTGACCCTTTATATTTTAATTTTTAATTTTTGTGGGTACATAGTAGGTGTATATGTTTATGGGGTACATGAGATATTTTGATACAGGCATGCAATACATAATAATCACATTGGCCAGGCGCAGTGGCTCACACCTGTAATCCTAGCACTTTGGGAGGCCAAGGTGGGCGGATCACCTGATGTCGGGAGTTCAAGACCAGCCTGATCAACATGGAGAAACGCTGTCTCTACTAAAAATACAAAAATTAGCTAGGTGTGGTGGCACATGCCTATAATCCAGCTACTCAGAAGGCTGAGGCAGGAGAATCGCTTGAACCTGAGAGGCAGAGGTTGCAGTGAGCCAAGATTGCACCACTGCACTCCAGCCCAGGTGACAGTGCAAGACTCTATCTCAAAAAAAAAAAAAAAAATCACATCAGGGTAAATAGGTTACTTATCCCCTCAAGCATTTATCCTTTGTGTTGCAAACAATTCAATTATACTCTTAGTTATTTTTAAACGTACAATTGAATTACTATTGACCATAGTCACTCTATTGTACTAAATAGTAGGTCTTATTCATTCTTTCTATTTTGTTTGTACCCATTAATCTTCCTCACTTCCCTTATTCCCCCACCACCCTTCCCAGACTCTGATAATAATTCTTCTACTCTCTACCTCCATGAGTTCGAGTGTTTTAATTTTTAGCTCCCACAAGTGAGTGAGAACATGTGAAGTTTGTCTTTCTGTGCCTGGCTTACTTCACTTAATATAATGACCTTCAGTTCCATCCATGTTGTTGCGTATGGCAGAATCTCATTCTTTTTATGGTTGAATAGTACTCCATGTGTATATGTAATACATTTGCTTCATCCATTCATCTGTTGATGGACACTTAGGTTGCTTCCAAATCTCGGCTATTGTCAGCAGTGCTGAAAACACAGGAATGCAGCTATCTCTTTGATAAACTGATTTTCTTTCTTTTGGGTGTGTACCTAGCAGTGGGATTCCTGGATTGTATGGTGGCTCTATTTTTAGTTTGCTGAGGAGCCTCCAAACTGTTCTCTATAGTGGTTGTGCCAATTTACATTCCCGCCAAGAGTGTACATGGGTTCTCTTTTCTTCACATCCTCGCCAGCATTTCTTATTGCCTGTCTTTTGAATAAAAGCCATTTTAACTGGGGTGAGATGACATCTCACTGCAGTTTTGATTTGAATTTCTCTGATGATCATTGATCTTGACTCCTTTTCATATACTGGTTTGCCATTTGTAAGTCATCTTTTGAGAAAGATCTATTCAAATCTGCACTGAGGCACCTGGAGCTGGAGGTGGGGTGACACAAGCACCCCTGTGGCTGCCACCAGTGGAATTGTGCTGGGCCAAACCTGAAACCAACCCAGCACTGAGTCTCACCCAAGACCCACTGTAACCACTACCCAGCTACTACCTATGTTTGCTTCAGGCCCTACAGCTCTACAATCAGTAGGGTTGAAGATAGCCAAGCTTGTGTCCTTCCCTTCAAGGTGGCAAGTTTTCACAGGCCCCGGGGAGGTCCAGAGATTCTGTCTGGGAGCTGGTGATTGGAGTCAAGAACCTTAGAAATCTGCTTGGTATTTTATTCTACTACAGCTAAGCTTGCACTCAAATCACAAGACAAAGGCCTTCTCACTTTTCTCTCTGCTTTCCACAGGAAGAGGAGCCTCTCCCATTGTCATTGCCACGACAGACCCACACGGGATACTGCCAGCCCATCACCAATGTTCACTTTAAGCCCAAGCACTCTTCAGTCAGCTTGTGGTTAATGCTGCCAGGCCTGGGACTCACCCTTCAGGGCAATGGGCTCCCCTCTGGCCCAGGGCGGTCCAGATGCCATCCGAGAGCCAAGGCCTTTGGAATCAGGGATCCCAGGAGCCTGCTTGGTACTCTGCCCCACTGAACTGAGCCGGTACGTAAGGCTCAAGACTAAGTCCCATTTACTTTCCCGTCTGCTTTCCTCAAGCCGAAGCCATCTCTCACCATAACCACCACAGCTGGGAATGTGCTGGTTCTCATCTGAAGCCGGCATGTCTCAGTCTCACCCAAGGCCCATGGCATATACCTGGAGACCACTGCTGCTGCTTCAGGACCTAAGGGCTCTTTAGGCAGCAGGTGATGAATTCTGCCAGGACTTGGTCCTTCCCTTCAAGGCAGTGGGTTCCCTTCTGGCCCGGGGTGTGTCTAGAAATGAGCTAGGGCTCAAAATGAGGGCCTTGTGACCCTGAACAGAGCCCTATTCCTCTGTGGCTGAGCTGGTATCCAAGACACAAGTCAAAGTTCTCTTTAGTCTTCCCTCTCTTCTCCTTAATTGGAAGGAAGAAGTCACTTTTGTTGCTGTGGGCTGCGCTGCCTAGGGTTGAGGGAAAGATAGCACGAGCACATCCTCATCCAGCCCGGCTGGGGTCTCACTAGGTCGCGTGCCTCCCATATCCACTGGCTCTGAGCCCAGCACAGCACTAGGACTTGCTAGGAATTGCAGTCCTTGTGGCCTAGATTGACTTTCAAGTCTATTTAGGACCCCAGAGCCTTTTAGCCCACAGTGGTGAGGCTTGCAAAAACTTATATTCCAACTGCTGGGATGGATGATGCCCCTCTGCCTAGGGCTGGTCTAAATTCTTCCTCTGTGGGTAGGTGTCAAGTGACTTTAACCTGGTTTTCCTTTCCGCTATGACAGGGCAGTGCAGAATTCAATGCAGGGTCTCATAATTACTGCAGTCTCTTTCTCCCAGTGCACAGATTTTCCGTGCCACAGGACCACTGCTGGGGAGTGAGGGAGGGGTGGCTTCAGGAATTCAAGACTGTGTTTTTTACCTTCTTCAAAGCCTCTTTCAGTGACAGAAAGTTAAAGCCAGGTACTGTGGTCACTTACCCGATTGTTGGCTCTTATGAAGGTGTTTTTTTGTATATGTTGATAGTAGTTAAATTTGGTGTTCCTGCAGTGGGGGCAACTGGTAAAATTTTCTGTTTAGCCATCTTGCTCTGCTCTTCCTTGACCCTTTCTGTTTTATCTTTATTTTTCCATTTCATTAATTTTTGCTCAAATCTTGTGTATTTCTATCTACAGGTTTATTTCTAAACTTTTGCTAATGTCTTCTTCTGGGCTCTGAGTAGCCTTTCTTAGTAGATACTGCAAAGATTATAAATTCCTGTAGTACCTTCTAGTGGCAGCCCTCAATTTTTGCTATGTATTATTTTATCAATGTTGAGTTATAAGCAGTTGCACAGTATGAAGTCTTATGTGTCTTACTTTTGCACTCAATATTTTGTTTATGAAATGTTGTTATATGTAGCTGTAATTTACTTATTCTCAGTTATTATACATAATCTTTCATAAATGAATATGTCACCATTTTTCCATCTCTCTGTTTGTGGATATCTGGCTTGTTTCCAGTCTTTGGATATTATGAATAATGCTGCTGTGATCATTCTTGTACATGACTCTTGAGGTACATGTCCATACATTTATGTTGATTATGTCTGTAGGAATGAAATCTCTAGGGCAAAGAATATGCTTATATTAAATTCTATTCCATGATGCCAACTTTTTCCAAACTATTTGTACAATACGCCTTCTCTCCAGCAGTGTGTGAGTACCGACCTCTGCTCCATGGTCTTGCCAATGCTTACTATTGTCAGTTTTTAAAATTTTAGCCATTTGGCAATGTATAACGGTGGCTCAAAGAGATGTGAATTTGCATTTTCTGACTACTAATGAATTTAAACACTTTTGTATGTGTGTTTGAGTTCCTCCAAAACCCATGTGGAAACTTAATCCCCAAACTGACAGTATTGAGAGGTGGGGGCCTTTAAGAGGTGATTGCATCATGAGGGCTCTGCTGCTAATTCATTCATGGATTAATGGATTAATGAATTAACACATTATCATGAGAGGCAAACAGGTGGCTGTATGAGAAGAGGAAGAGTGACCTGAGCTAGCACATTAGCATACTCAGCCCTCTTGCCATGTGACACCTTGAGCCACCCTGGGGCTTCACACAGAGTCCCCACCAGCAGGAAAGCTCTCATCAGATGTGGTCCCTTGACTTGGATTTCTCAAACTCCATAAGTAATAATTAAATTCCTTTACTTTATACATTACCCTTCTTTGGTAAGTCCTCGTTCAGGTCTTCTATATTGCTGAAGTATGGAAGTCCTTGAAAACCAATTAGGGCAAAACAAAGGATGGAGGATTTAGCTTGTTGAGGCTCCCACTGGCCAAATCTGAGATAATCTGAGCATAAAAATGAATAATGACAGGATCGTAACCAAGTGACTAGGAACAGGATGTATGCTATCATTTTGAGTTATAAAACAAATGAATGAACATTCTTATTTACAAGAAATGGTGTAGAATTAGAAAATCACCATTTTGTAGCCACCATTGTAATAATTGATTCAGGCAGAAAACATCAATGGATGCTCAAATAATTGATGGAAGTTAAATAAAAAAATAGATTTATTTATATAAATTACTTTTTAATTTTAAGAGGGAAAAATACCTTTACAATGGGAAAACCTGGCAGACACTACTATGATATTGATTGAAGGTTAATAACATGATTAACAAGACAAACCGGCATCATGTTGATATCCTGAGAAGGATACAGCACCATCCCTGCCAGAAACGCATAACCCAAATCTAATCATGAAAGAACATCAAACTCAAGTAAAACACATTCTACAGAACCGTGGCCTGCACTCTCCAACAATGTCAAAAAATCAATGTTAAATTAGATAATTATATTACGGTTATATAAGAAACTGTCCTTATTTTAGGACATAGGCTGAAATGTTTGGAAATGGTTGTGATATTTGCAAGGTATTCTCAAATGTTACAGAGAAGGAGAAAGAGAAACAGAGCTAGAGAGCAAGAGAGCATACACAGTATGAAATGTTGTCTGGTGACTCTAGGTGAAGGGTTTTTGGAGGTGGACTGTGTTACTCCTAAAGCCAAGTGGGTTCTGCCAGCTCCTGGGTCCTGGGCTTCTTGGATTTTTGAAGCAAACAGTCACACTCATCAGAGGGCTGTAAACAGTGCAGGTGATGCCTGAACACAGCTGACTGCTATCTTGGTTTTAAAATGCAGACTCTGGAACTGGATGGTTGAATCTCTGTTACACCCCCAATTTGTGTGATCTTGGTCAAGTTCGTTAACTTCTTTAGGATTCAGTTCCCTCAAATGAAAAATCGTATGAGAATTGGCGTTGTGTTTTAAGATTGCTTGGAAGATTAACATGAGTCAGTAAAATCTATAGTGCCTATAAGGGTGCCTGAAACACATTAAACATGTATAAATGTGAATTCTTATATTTATTATTAGTAGTAATTGGACAGGTAGCAAAGAAGATCCTTCAACTTTCTCTACTCTTAGTGGTCTAAAACTTCCGTCTGATACTATTTAAAGGAATTTGGGTAAGTCCTTGTACAGAAAATGAGCCTTTCTTAATTTTGGAATGATAATAAAACACTGGGTTTTAGTCCCACCAGGATCTTCTACCTGAAAAGGAATTAAGCCCGGTGGATGGGCAGTACAGAATGGAAGGAGGGAACAGGGAGCTGATCCTGCCTGCAAAAACAAAAGAACAAAGAGACCCTGGGGAATCTAGAACCTGGCACTAGTTTTCTTCAACTCCCATGAAAACAGCCAGACTGCCTGATACAGTTTGGCTGTGTCCCCACTGAAATCTCAACTTGAATTGTGTCTCCCAGAATTCCCAAGTGTTGTGGGAGGGACCCAGAGGGTGGTAATTGAATCATGGGGGCCAGTCTTTCCTGTGATAGTGAATAAGTCTCATGAAATCTGATGAGTTTATCAGGGGTTTCCACTTTTGCTTCTTCTTCATTTTCTCTTGCCACCACCATGTAAGAAGTACCTTTCACTTCCTGCCATGAGTCTGAGGACTCCCCAGGCATGTGGAAGTTTAAGTCCAATTAAACCTCTTTTTCTTCCCAGTCTCAGGTATGTCTTTATCAGCAGTGTGAAAACAGACTAATACACAGACTGACACTCTTTCATGAATCATTTTTGCATCAAAGAGTAAATTGGGAATAAAATAACAGAAGATAAAAACAGAATATTTTAGAACCAAAAGAAGAATGCCTAAGCTATGCTCAGTAGTACATTTATAGTTCTAAATAGCCTTAAAATTTAAAAGAGAGAGTTTCATGAACCATTATGCTTATATCTTGGTTCTACCAAAGTGCTGCTAAAGTCTTAGCCTGCTGCAATAACAGAGTACCTGGGCAGGTATGTTAAATACTCCACCTTGGTAGAGATAACAGAAACATAATCCTGACCTTCCCATTAAAACTAAAGGAAAAATTTGACTGAAGTTTTCAAGTAGCATCCTTAAGGAATCACACATAGAAGGTACTCAATAAATATTACAGCTTGAATAAATAAAACAATGCCACTGAGAACCTCAAGGGGCTGGAGTACTCTCAGGTAACTGGTGTATTAGTTAGATGTTGCCCTGTAACAAACCACTTCAAAACTTAGGGGCTTAAAATAGTAACGTTTTATTATTTCTCATGAGTCTACAGGTCGGTGGGGCACTTCTGCTACTCTAGGCTGGACGTGGCTGATCTTAACTGGCTCTCAGTGATCAGTCAGTGGATTGCTGGGCCTGGGCCATCTCAGATGACTTCAGTCCTCCCCCCGATGTCCTGCTCATCACTTCAGCAGGCTAAGCTGGGCTTATTCTCATGGCAGTGGCAGAGGTCCAAGAAATGAGTGAAAATGCACATGTGCTTTTCCAAGCCTCTGATCCCATCCCGTTGGCCAAAGCATGTCACAGCATCAAGCCCAACATCGTTTTGGGGGGGCCGTACCTAAATGAATGGCAAAAGTGATGCATGAAAAATTGGGCCGATTTCTGCAATGAATCTTCTATAATTGGGAATCATGTAGATAAGTGTTTTGGGACAGCTCATCCAAATGACAGGCATAAAGTAACGAAATGTGTGGCCTTCTCCTTACCACAGTTGATTTGAACCCAGTTGTTGAATTATTTGCCATACCACACCCAGTTCAGTATGGCTATCACTATGATGCAACCTTCTATGTCTCTGAGGATTTATAAGAGATCTAACTTTTTTAAAAAGAAAGAAACTGGACCACTATCCCACAGTTCACAAAAATCAGTTTCAGATATATCAAAGATCCATATACAAAAGGAAAAATCCCAAAGCTTTTGAAATTAAATGTTGGGGAGGCAGGGCGGGGATCTCTTAATTACCTTAAAGTAGAAACAATTCTTTAAAAAGACACGAGATGCATTACCTATATAGGACACATTTTCAAATCTAGCCATACTGAAATTGAGAATTTTTGTTAATCAAAAGTTACCTCAAAAGGAATGTTTTTAAAAGTCATGATATGAGATAAAATATTTGTAGCACATGTAACCAACAAGTGACCGGAACCTGAGTACATAAAGAACTCCTGTAAACAGTGTTGTACTGGAAAATGTTTAGCAACTGGCTTTCAGACCCAAAAGTCCTTATTTTCAGCATTTGCATGCTTCCAGGATATAAACACTTCCATGTGGCCAATTTCAAGCCACTAAAATAAGGTCAGCAAGTAGGGCCTTGGGGATAGATGGTGGCAGTTGGCTCTCACAAGGCAGGTATAAAGGCTGCCGTACAAAAGTCAGCGTGAAAAACAAAACAACCCAATGGGAAAAGTGCAAAAGACTTCAGAAGGCTTTTATCAGGGCTGTCTTAGTCCGTTTGTGAAGCTGTGAAGAAATACTTGAGTGTGGGTGGTTTATAAGGAAAAGAGTCGTATTTGGCTCAGCATTCTGCAGGCTGCGCAAGAAGCATGGAGCCGGCATTAGGCGAGGGCTTCATGCTGCTTCCATTCATGGCAGAAGGGGAGGGGAGCCTATGTGTGGAGATCACTCGGCAAGAGAGGAAGGCGAGGAGGTGCCAGGCTCTCTCTCTAACAACCAGGAACAAATAGAGTGAGAACTCACACTCCTTTCCAGGGAGGGCATTAAGCTCCTCATGAGGGATCCCCTCCCATGACCCAAACACCTCCCATTAGGCCCCACCTCCAACACTGGGGATCAAATTTCAACATGAGATTTGGAGAAGACAAATAGACCATGTCAAACTATAGCAGAGGCATAAAGGAGAAAACCTAAATAGACAATAAAAATATGAAAAGATGCTCAACCTCATAACTGATGAGGGAAATGAAAATTAAAGCCACAATCATGTACATTTCACACCCTCCAGATTGACGGAAGCTAAAAAGTTTGTCAGTTTGGGGTTGGTGATGTGGAGCTGTGGTACTAGCCTGTGCTAGTACAAACCATTGTGAGAAGCAGCCGAGCATTTCCTAGAAGAGGTGACTGTGCACACCCTACAACTGGCACTTTCATTCCTGTAACTGTAAACATGCCCTAGGGAAACTCTTGCCCATGCATCCCGCAGGACACACGGGTTTTGTGGGAGCACCGTTAGCAACGAGAAAAAATAAAAACAACCCATGTGCCCATCAGCAACACAATAAATTATAGTCTCGATATATGATGGAATACAATTTCACAGCAGTCAAAACTAATGAATTATGGCTACACGTATCGATATGGAAAATCCCAAGAACTTCATGGAAACAGAGCATCACAAAATAACACATGTAACACAACTACAATACTATAAAGTTCCTTATCTATACTAACAAAGACAGGGGTGTTTATCAGCAAAGTCACGTTGGTGGTTGAAGAGGGAGGCCAGAGAGCAAGGGAGGTATGATCTGAGCATGGGGTAGGAAGGGAGAGAGGCTATTGCACGCGACTGGAAATGGTCCATTCTCAAATTAGGTGTGAGTGTGGAGGTGCTCACTGCACTGTTGCTGCTGAGAGGTACCCTTGCATTGGATAGATTCTTCCAAGTGTATATTTCAAATTTGGCTGCATCACAAGGCTTCTGGGGGAGTCAGTGCAGTGTGTTAAGTGTGACAGCTGAGAAAAGCCCCCGCCGCAAGGGACAGAGAGAGGGGCGCATGTTGTTACTTGGCAGTGGGGTGGGTGTGGGAGAAGCGTCCAGGCTGCAAACTGAGCTGCAAACCACGGAGACACTTAGGCCAGGAAGGGGCAGTGCAGTGCCCTACAGGCAGAGGAGCAGCCCTGAAGCCACCCTTCTGCGACGAGAACTCCACCTGTCCTGTTCCCTGTCATACCTGCTGCCTGCCCCCGGCACACACGTGTGCACACACGCCCACATATCAGGCTGACGAAGAGGCGGCCAGAACTTAGCCAGCCTTCTTCCTCCTAGCAAAACACACACACACACACACACACAATGGGCGTCAGCCTTTCCTCTAGTTGTGCCTCTATTTCAGCTTGTGGTTTTCACGTTTCATCACAAGAGTCTTCGCGGCAGAACTTGGCCAGTCCCACAGCCGTCGGGAATTTCGGATTGATCCTGCGTTTGCTCCGCTGCTTGGCCTGCGCTTCAGCCTCTCGCGACCCAGCGGGGCTGCGCCTTCCCAGTCGCCTTTGCCTCCTGCCTCGACCGCGGGGCCGCAGCGACCCCCGGTCTGCGCGGCTGACCGCTGAGTCCAGGGAGGTGCGGCGGAGCGTCCCGGCGGAGCCCGCGCAGAACCGTGGGACGGAGGTCGGTGGGCTCCTCGGGGAGATGGCGCAGCCCGGGGCAGACGCCAGTACAGGCTCCTTCCGCCCTCTCGGGGCAGCCTCGAAATCCCCTCTGGACGCCCAGGGCCGGGAGCTGCGGCTCCCAAAGCCGGCTTGGACTTCGGTCTTGCCCCTGTCTCCTCCGCCCTAGCACGCCCCCTTGGGGGCCAGATCCACCCCCAGCCCGCGGAGGGAAGAGGAGCCCTTCCTTCCGGACCGAGTGCGGCAGCCAGTGTGTGGGGACCTGCGCCAGGGCAGCCCCGGGGCGAGCTCCTTTCCCAAGAAAGAGGGACATTCATTTCCCTCTCCAAGCTCGCAGGGTTGAAAGGCTTCTCCGCAGCATCACTCAGTCCAACTAATGACGGAGGAAGGAGAGAAAACCCAGGAGCCGAGCCGCAGCCGCTCGCCCGCCTCCGCCTAAAACGCAACACAGCGCGAGCCGCCGGTGACCCTGACTCAGGTGGCCACGGGCGCTCCCCACGCCAGGACCTGGAGCCACACCCGGGCCCTCGGGGCTCCACAGCAGAGCTGCGGCGCCTCCTTCGCGGGGAAGCCCCACTGCCTAGACAATCACTGCCGTCGGCAGACGACGTCTGTATTTGTAGGAAGTGAAAGGAGGCGCCGGGCCGAATCATGTTTCATCACAGGGTCTTCAGGGCAGGATTTGGAGGCACCTGTCACGATGGGAGCAGTCAGGCCTTTCCTGGTTTCTGGGTCTCCGGCTTGGTGAGGCTGGCAATGCCTCTCCCTTCATTCCTGGTAAACACGCTTTGCCGGAGCACAGCGGCCGTGGGGCTGTTTCCCGTGAGCCACAGCTGGTTCTAAACGGTCCTGATCGGGCCACCTGCCACCAGATGAGAAACAAGTAAAATGCGGTTACCAGGGGATTGCTTCTCTGTTCCAGCCGTGAACCGTGTCCTCAGCAGCCTGCACGCCAGCGCCTCTCCAGACTGAGACCAAACACACCCGCGCCGTCCGCAGCTCTCGGCTCGCGAACTTAGACTTCAGACCTCTGCTTCACTGCAATAAAGAGACCATTGTGGAAATACGGAGGAAAGTTATGTGCAATAAATACCTTTTAAATGATTTAAATGTGTCCTTCCTACTCCAGCACACACGTGTCCTCCTGAACTGGACACCTGGCCAGGCCAAGGAAAAAGGAGAAGCTGTTTTGTAAGGCGGAAGCACACCCTCTTAGCTAGAAACAGGCTTCTAGGTGGCTCACCTTCTACTAGTAGAACAGGTAGGGTTATCTGCTAAAGTGTGGGACCTGCTGCTTTGAAGCCAATCTTCTCTGAGCAAGACTCAATTTATTTTTTTCTTAATTACAACACATGAAAATTTTAGTCACCAGGAAACAAGACTAGTCAAAGGGTTTCATTTTTTCTTTATTGCCTGTTTGTTACAATTCAGAAGAAAAATGGCCAACTAGGAAAAAATACATGTAACACGTATCAGACTGTCAAATATACCTTTTTTTTTTTTTTTTACAAGATCTCACTCTGTGACTAGGCTGGCGTGCAGTGGTGTGATCTCAGCTCATTGCAGCCTTGAACTCCCAGGCTTAAGTGATTCTCCCACATCAGCCTTCTGAGTAGCTGGGACTATGGCATGCACCACCTCACCTGGCTAATTTTTATATTTTTTGTAGAGATGGGGCTTTTGCCATGGGCCCAGGCTGGATTTTTTTTCTTTATATATATAAGAAAACTTGGCAAAGGATATGGACAGACAGGAAATCCAGCTGGATCTTGAGCATATAAAAGGTGTTCCACTACACTGGTAATAAGAAAACTGTATTTTAAAACTACAGGATAGTCTCAGATTGGCCAAGTTCAAAAATGAGGAGAGTGGCTTGTGTCTGGGAGGATGTGGGGGGCTGCATTCTCACTCATTACTGTCAGTGTGCCCCTTGGGGAGATGGCATGGTGGGCAGTTTGCTAATGCCTTCAAAAGTAACAGTGTACACACTCTTTAACCCAGCAATTCTGCTCATTTGTCCTACAGACTTGCTTGCATATGAAACGGTTTGTCAGTGAGGATGTGCACTGCAACATGGTTTCCCGTAGCAAATACGCAAACAATCTACATCTCAATTAATAAGAGATGGGTGAGATAAATAGTAATGCATCCACAGAACCATGAGTAGCCATAAAAAGAGTGTCTTTATATGAAGTAACATGCAGAGATCTCTAAGAAATATTATTAAAGGAAATGCAAGGTGCAGAACTGTGGGTACATCTACCACTAATGTAAAACACTAAAAAGCATTGTGTAAGGATATAAAAGAGGCTGTTGATAGTGTTCTTTCCAGGGAAAGAAAACGGGATGACTGTGGGAGAAGAGTTGGAGTAGACTTAACTTTCACTTTCAGATTTTGTGCTGTGTTTACATTTTGTCTATTCCAAAAAATTAACAAATAAAAATGCAATTTAAAAATTAGAGGCCAGTATTACCTACAGTTTGCAGCCTTCTGTGTCAAAGCAGATGTATTCACATTCTCCCAAGAAACAGAACCACTAAGGTATCTATATTTCTATATTTATATTCATAGCTCCATATCTCTGTATCTGTCTATAGAGAGAGATTTATTATAAGGAATTGGAGGCTGAGAAATCCAGACCCCAGGCAGCAAATAGTGGTATATCACTTGCTTTCATCAACAGAATATGCTGGAAGTGATGTTTTGGGGTTTACAACTCCAGTGTTTAAAGAATTGTTAGCCTCTGCTTCTCCTCTTCTGGAGTCCAGGAGTCCAGGTAAGGTAAGGTGTTAAACTATACTGAGACAGCCATGCTGTGAGGAAGCCCAAGTTATCTGTATGGAGAGAGAGACCACATAAGGGAGCACTGAGGTGCTAGACTTGTGAGTGCAGCCTTCTTGGACCCTCTAGCCCAGATCAACTCCATATATGGAGTCCATGCCATGAGCAGGAGTGGAAGAGGTGCCCAACCAAGCCCTGCCCAAACTCGAAACCCACAGAATTATGAGAAACAATAAATTGTTGCCTTAAACCACTAAATTTTGGAATGTTTTATTGCAAAGCAATAGGTTTGCCCCTAACATACTGGATGTCACTTACAAGGTGACAATTCCTTTAGAGGGACAACCAAGTGACCATCCCATGGGAAGCAAATATTTGCATTCCTTTATCATGTTACTGAGGCAACGTTCAATTGTATTCTTTTTACTTTATATGAGACACTAATGGGTGGTTTTCTCCTTGATCTTTTATGGAAGCAAGCATAGCTTCAAACAGCAAGGAGCCTCTAATAGGGGATTTGCAGATGGCCAGCCTATCTCAGAATAGGACACAAAGATCTTGAGGTACCTTGTTTAGAATTCAGACAGTAGTCCCTATGAATCCCATATACTTGTTATGCAAAGGAAAAATTTGCACATCAATTCGCTCACTGGCTGCCTGGAAATAAACTAGGCGCTTTTGATGGTGGTGGGGGGACAGTGGGAGTGAGACCAGCTTTTTGGGCTGCATGGGAGCTGGGTAATGTCTGTGTTTGCCAGCTTTCCCCCACTTCCTGGCAACCTGTGTGATGCAGCATAGGCAGCCATAATCCCCTTAGGAACTTAACTCCATTGTCCTGGGAACCACACCTCCATCCCCCAAAGCAGCAGCAGCAGGCCCTGCACAAGGAGAGTCTGAGCTCAGACGTGCCTAACACTGCCCAGACCTGACAGTCTTTCTCTGCCCGCCCTGGTAGCTGAAGACAAAGGACAATCTCAGGAGTTCTATGGCCCTGCCTACCACCTGACCTCAGAGTACTTTCTGGTACAATAAAATGTTCTAGGCTCGTAGTCCATGTAAGAGTCAGGGTTCTCCAGAGAAACAGAGCCAACAGGTCATCTATACATATATAATAATGAAGACATCATAACTGAGCTTATTAAAACTGAAGACAATAATATTGAAAACATCCAGAAAAAAATGACATTTTACCTACAAGTGCTATGACAGTGGGTTTCTTATTTGAATCCATGAGTGATATAACCTCTTATTAAAGATTTATTATCAGGGCGGCGCCAAGATGGTTGAGAAAAGGCAACACCGGAATGCAGCTCCCAGCGAATGAGACGCAGAGGGCTAGAGGACTTCGGCATTCCAAACTGGGTGCCGGGTTCGCTTCAGTGGGACTGATAGGGCACTGAAAATAGCCTAGGAAAGGAGCCGCAGGGCAAGAGCCGCCCAAGGCGGGGCAAATCAAGACAGGGCGGGGCGAGTCCCCACCTGGAACTTGCAGCCGACTCGGAGGGTCAGGGGGCCTTCACCCCCCTCGATGCTCCAATTTGGATCTTGTGCTTACCTCATTCCTCCTGCAACCACGGTCCACGAGAGCCCCGCCAGACTGAGGGGCGCCATGGGTTGTCGATGCAAATCTGAGCTGTGGCTCCCCCCGGGAGGGTCAAGTTGTCAAACGGACCTGGGTGGGAGTTTGGACTAAAGTCAGCGGGACAGACCCTCCCACAGAGGGAGGCAGAGTTGAAAGCAGGGAAACAGGCCATAAGGCCCCAGGCCTCACCCCCACAGAATTCAAACTGAAGCCCTCGCTAGAGAGCTTGGCAGCAAATACACCAGTTTGACCCCAACCAGGCAGATCCAGATGGGGGAAGGAGAGACGCTATTGGGAAGGCGGGGCCAATCTCACCTGCAAACAAACTCCAGGGAAGGACCACCCATCCAGCAACCTGACTGAATCCAAGAGAGCCCAGCACCGCCCTCTACAGGCCAAAAAAAGCTCCAACAGAGACTCCTCCGGAAATCACCAACATCAAAAATCAAAGGGAGATAAATCCACAAAGATGGGAAAAAACCAGCACAAACAGGATGAAACCATCAAAGACCAGAACACCTCTTCTCCTTCCAGGGATCACAACTCCTCACCATCAAGGGAACAAAAAAAGAGAATGAATTTGATGAATTGACGGGAGCAGGCTTCAGAAGGTGGGTAATAACAAACTTCTCTGAGTTAAAAGACCATGTTCTAACCCAATGCAAAGAAACTAAGAACCCTGAAAAAAGGTTAGACGAAATGCTAACTACAATAACCAGCTTAGAGAAGAACATAAACAACTTGATGGAGCTGAAAAATACAAATCGAGAACTTCGCAAAGCATACACAAGTTTCAACAGCCGAATCAATCAGGCAGAAGAAAGGATATCAGAGATAGAAGATCAAATCAATGAAATAAAATGATATGGCAAGATTAGAGAAAAAAGAGTAAAAAAAAATGAACAAAGCCTCCAAGAACTATGGTATTATGTGAAAAGACCTAATCTATGCTTGATCAGTGTACCTGAATGTGACTGGGAGAATAAATCCAAGTTGGAAAACACTCTTCAAGATATTATCCAACGGAACTTCCCCAACCTAACAAGGCAGGCCAACATTCAAATCCAGTAAATACGGAGAACACCAGAAAGATATTCCACAAGAAGAGCAACCCCAAGGCACATAATCATCAGATTCACCAGGGTCGAAATGAAGGAAAAAACCCTAAGGGCAGCCAGAGAGAAAGATCGAGTCACCCACAAAGGAAAGACCATCAGACTCACAGCAGATCTCTCAGCAGAAACCCTACAAGCTAGAAGGGAGTGGGGGCCAATATTCAGCATCCTTAAAGAAAAGAACTTTCAACCCAGAATTTCATATCCAGCCATACTAAGCTTCATAAGTGAAGGAGAAACAAAATCCTTTACAGACAAGCAATTGCTGAGAGAGTTCATCGCTACGGGACCTGCCTTACAAGAGCTACTGAAGGAAGTACTAAACAAGGAAAGGAACAACCAGTACCAGCCACTGCAAAAACGTACTAAATGGTAAAGAACAATGATGCAATGAAGAAACCGCATCAACTAATGGGCAAAACAACCAGCAAGTAACAAAATGGCAGGACCAAATTCAAACAGAACAATATTAACATTGAATATAAATGGCCTAAATGCCCCAATCAAAAGACACAGACTGGCAAACTGGATAAAAAGTCAAGACCCATCAGTGTACTGTATTCAGGAGACCCATCTCACATGCAAAGACTCATAGACTCAAAATAAAGGGATGGAAGAAGATTTACCAAGCAAATGGAGAGCAAAAAAAGCAGGGGTAGCAATCCTAGTCTCTGATAAAACGGACTTTAAACCAACAAAGATCAAAAGAGACAAGGGCATTACACAATGGTAAAAAGATCAATGCAACAAGAAGAGCCAACTATCCTAAATATATATGCACCCAGTGCAGGGGCACCCAGAAACGTAAAGCAAGTTCTTAATGATCTAGAAAGAGACTTAGACTCCACACGATAATAGCGGGAGACTTTAACACTCCACTAACAATATTGGACAGTTCAATAAGACAGAAAGTCAACAAGGACCTGAACGCAGATTTGAACCAAGCAGACCTTATAGACATTTACAGGACACTCCACCCCAAACTCACAGAATACACATTCTTCTCAGCACCACATTGCACTTACTCCAGAATTGACCACATAATTGGAGGTAAATCACTCCTCAGCAAATGCAAAAGAATAGAAATCATAACAAACAGTCTCTCAGACCACAGCACAATCAAATTAGAACTCAAGATTAAGAAAAGCACTCAAAACTGCACAATCACATGGAAACTGAACAACTTGCTCCTGAATGACAAATGAATAAACAATGAAATGAAGGCAGAAATAAAAATGTTCTTCAAAACCAACGAGAATGAAGACACAGTGTACCAGATCCTATGGGACACATTTAAAGCAGTGTCTAGAAGGAAATTTATAGCAATAAATGCCCACATGAGAAACAAGGAAAGATCTAAAATCAACACCCTATCATCAAAATTGAAAGAGCTAGAGAAGCAAGATCAAAAAAACTCTAAAGCAAGCAGAAGACAAGAAATAACTAAGACCAGAGCAGAACTGAAGGAGATAGAGACACAAAAGACCCTTCAAAAAATCAATAAATCCAGGAGCTGGTTTTTTGGAAAGATCAACAAAACAGACAGACAACTAGCTAGACTAATAAAAAAGAAAAGAGAGAAGAATCGAATAGATGCAATAAAACGCGATACAGGGGAGATCACCACCGATTCCTCGGAAATACAAACTACCATAGAGATGACTACAAACAACTCTATGCACATAAATCAGTAAATTTGGAAGAAATGAATAAATTCCTGGACACTTGCACACTTCCAAGGCTAATCCAAGAAAAAGTTGAAACCCTGAAGAGACCAATAACAAGGTCTGAAGTCGAGGCAGCAATTAATAGCCTACCAACCAAAAAAAGTCCAGGTCCAGATAGATTCACAGCTGAATTCTACCAGACATATAAAGAGGAGCTGGTACCATTCTTGTTGAAACTATTCCAAACAATACAAAAAGAGGGAACCCTCCCTAACTCTTTCTATGAGACCAACATCATCCTGATACCAAAACCTGGCAGAGACACAACTAAAAAATAAAACTACAGGCCAATACCCATGATGAACATTGATACAAGAATCTTCAATAAAATACTGGCAAATCGAATCCAACAGCACATCAAAAAGCTTATCCACCACGATCAAGTAGTCTTCATTCTAGGGATGCAAGGCTGGTTCAACACACGCAAATCTGTAAACGTAATCCACCACATAAACAGAACCAAAAACCAAAACCACATGATTATCTCAATAGATGCAGGGAAGGCCTTCGACAAAATTCAATAACATTTTATGCTAAAAACTCTTGATAAACTAGGCATCGATGGAACATATCTCAAAATAATAAAAGCTATTTATGACAAACTCACAACCAATATCATACTGAATGGGCAAAAACTAGAAGCATTCCCTTTAAAAACTGGCACTAGGCAAGGATGCCCTCTCTCACCACTCCTATTCAATGTAGTATTGGAAGTTCTAGCCAGAGCAATTAGGCAAGAAAAAGAAAGAAAGAGTATTCAATTAGGAAAAGAAGAGGTCAAATTGTCTCTATTTGCAGACGACATGATTGCATATTTAGAAGACCCCATCATATCAGCCCAAAACCTCCTTAAGCTGATAAGCAACTTCAGCAAAGTCTCAGGATACAAAATCAATATGCAGAAATCACAAGCATTCCTATACACCAATAACAGACAAACAGAGAGCCAAATCATGAGTGACTCCCATTCACAATTGCTACAAAGAGAATAAAATACCTAGGAATACAACTTACAAGGGTTGTGAAGGACCTCTTCCAGGAGAGCTACAAACGACTGCTCAGGGATATAACAGAGGACATAAACAGATGGAAGAGCATTCCATGCTCATGGATAGGAAGAATCAATATTGTGAAACTGGCCATACTACCCAAAGTAATTTATAGATTCAAGGCTATCCCCATCAAGCTACCATTGACTTTCTTCACAGAATTAGAAGCAACTATTTTAAATTTCATATGGAACCAAAAAAGAGCCCGTATAGCCAAGACAATTCTAAGCAACAGATGCTGGAGAGGATGTGGAAAAATAGAAACACTTTTACACCGCCGAGGGAGTGTAAACTAGTTCAACCATTGTGGAAGACAGTGTGGCAAATCCTCACAGATCTGGAACTAGAAATACCATTTGACCCAGCAATCCCATTACTGGGTATATACCCAAAGGATTATAAATCATTCTACTATAAAGACACATGCACACGTGTGTTTACTGCAGCACTGTTAACACTAGCAAAGACTTGGAACTAACCCAAATGCCCATTAATGATAGACTGGATAAAGAAAATGTGGCACTTACACACCATGGAATACTATGCAGCCATAAAAAAGGATGAGTTAATATCCCTTGCAGGGACACGGATGAAGCTGGAAACCATCATTCTCAGCAAAGTAAGGCAAGAACAGAAAACCAAACACCACATGTTCTCACTTATAAGTGGGAGTTGAACAATGAGAATACATGGACATAGGGAGGGGAACATCACACACTGGGGCCTATCGAGGCGGGGCTAGGGGAGGGATAGCATTAGGAGAAATACCTAATGTAGATCGCAGGTTGATGGGTGCAGCAAACCACCATGGCGCATGGATACCTATGTAAGAAACCTGCATGTTCTGCACATGTATCCCAGAACTTAAAGTATAATAAAAAATAAATGAATAAAAATAGATCACTTCCTGCTCCTGGCCCCCTCCGCGGGCTCCCTGGAGTTCTTGCAAGCCGGCCAGGAGGTCTCAGGCTAAGTTTGAGAAAGCTGCAGAGGAAGTTAAGCACCTTAAGACCAAGCCAGCAGACGATGAGGTGCGGTTCATCTATGGCCGCTATAAACAAGCAGCTGTGGGTGACATAAACAGAGCAGCCTGGGATGTTGGACTTCAACGGCAAAGCCAAGTGGATGCCTGGAATGAGCTGAAAGGGACTACCAAGGATGATACCACGAAAGCTCACGTCAGCAGAGTAGAAGAGCTAAAGAAAAAACACGGGATGTGAGAGACTGGATTTGGTCGCCAGGCCACGTGCTCATCCTAAATGGAGACAATGTCTTGTGTTTTCTAATACTGTGCATGGTGGGAATTTGGGAAAATAACCAGTTAACCCCGCTACCAAAGGCTGCTCAGCATACAGTTCTAACAGGTTAGGGGCTAAAACGATTACTGACTTTCCTTGGCTAGTTTTTATCTGAGATCAATGAAAAGTGTATTTGTTACTGTAACAATAAATAAATAAGTAATAAAAAGAAGGCAGCTCTCGGCAAGTCAAGAAGAGAAACATCGTGGGGAACCGAGTCAGCCGCAACCTTGATCTTGAACTTCACAGCCTCCAGAACGGTGAGAAAGAAACGTCCGTTGTTGAGGACCCCAGTGTGGGATTTTGTTACCGGAAGCCCACGCTGACCAAGACATTCTCCCTCCACCTTCAGAGCCAGCAGGCAGGGATCTCTCGGACCTCCTTCTTATAAGGACCCCCGTGATTACATTTGGGCCCACCCAGATAATCCAGGATAATCATCCATCTCAAGATCCTTCCCTTCATCACATTTGCAAATTCCCTTTTGCCATGTAAGGTGACACAGTCACAGATCCCAGGAATCGGGACATGGGCACCTTTGGGGGAACATCATTCAGCTGATCACAAAGACAGACATTTCCCAGTAAACCTTTTTCACCATTGAATTTTGAACCATACGAATATATTACCCATCTAAAAATACAATGTCAGTGAAGCAAAGGAGACGAGGTGAGACCAGAGGTACCCACGACAGGGAGAGAAAGCTCAGGGGTCATTCCCCTCCCTGGGCCTTAGTTTCCTCCTCTCTAAGTGAGGGAATAAGACCCATGACTTCTGGGTCTGGGGGACTTTGAGCCTCAAGCCTCCCCACCGATGGGGATGGGGATGTTTCCCAGCTGCCAGGCCTGCTGCAGGATTCAGTCCTACAACAAGAAGCATCCCAAATCCTCTCATGCAATAACTGCTGGTCATGGCAAAGCTGGTAACAGAAGCCGTTCTTAAGTCAGCCGCTCTACTGTCCCTAGCATGCAGAGGAAGCTGTCCCTCAGGCCGGGCACGGTGGCTCACGCTCATGCTGTAATCCCAGCATTGTGGGAGGTTGGGGTGGGAGGATCACTTGAGTCCAGGAGTTTGAGGCCCGCCTGGGCAAGATAGTGAGACCCTGTCTCTAAAAAAAAGGCTGGGCATAGTGGCTCAGGCTTGTAATCTCAGCACTTTGGGAGGCCGAGGCAGGTGGATCACCTGAGATCAGGAGTTCAAGACCAGCCTGGCCAACATGGTGAAACCCCATCTCTACTAAAAATCCAATAATTAGCTGGGTGTGGTGGTAGGCACCTGTAATCCCAGCTACTCAGGAGGCTGAGGCAGGAGAATTGCTTGAACCTGGGAGGTGGAGGTTGTAATTAGCCGAGATTGTGCCACTGCACTCCAGTCTGAGCAAGAAGAGCAAAATTCAGTCTCAATAAAAAAAAAAAAGAAAGAAAAGAAAATTAGCCAGGCGTGGTGATGTGCACCTATAGTCCCAGCTACTTGGAAAGCTGAGATGGGAGGACCGCTTGAACCCTGGATTTCCAGGGAGCAGTGAGCTACCACCGTGCCACTGCACTCCGGCCTGGATGACAGAGTGAGACCCTATCTGAAAAAAAAACAGCATGCTGTTCCTCCACCAAAGTCCTATTTCTGCAGAGGCCCTGTGCCTTCATGGTGCCCCCTTCCAGGAAGGACCAGCGTGGGAGTGAGTTAGGCACCCGTACAGTCCTGGCCACACCTGGGACTCCTTAGCACAGTGGCTGACAGCCACACCCTGGAGTCAGATGGAACTGGATAGGAATCCAGTACTGTAGCCTGCTCAGCAGCCCTTTGTCTTCTTTGGGAGAAGCATCTTGGATTCTACCCCATCATCACTCTTGCTGTATGTGGCTCAGCCATGGGCCTGACCTGCTCAGGACTGGTCACTCAGAACATGCACACCTTAGTTGGTTCAGACATAAGGACAAGACCCAACCAGGCCAAGGCCATCCAGCCTGGCCTTTTCCTGGAGCTGGCTGCAGCTATTTCTGCTACCACTAGAGAGAACCTGCCTGAGGGCGAAGCTATGGCAGAGGAAAGCCGACCTGGGAGATGGAGAGAGACAGTTTCCAGGTGACATCACTGGTGAATCTGGATCCAACTGTGCCTGAGGCCCAGCTCTAAGCCTTTGTGTTTCTGCATGTGAGCCAGTAATACAACCCCCTGCTAGTTGCTTTGGGCAGTTTACATTGGCCTCAAAAAGTCCTGGCTAACAGCTATTAGCTGACCTTGGACACTTCACTTGTATGTTCTGTGCCTCAGAAGGAATATTCAATGGAAATAATAATACCTACTCATAGGGCTGCTGTGATTCTTAAATAAGATAATGAATTAAAGTCCCTAATTAGGCTGGGTGTGGTGGGACATACCTGTAATCCCAGCTACTAAGGAGGTCGAGACTGAAGAATCACTTGAACACAGGGGTTCAAGACCAGCCAGGGCAACATAATGGAACGGCAACTCAGTTTTTTTAAGTACCTAATTTGGTGTCTGGCACACAGTAAGCTCAACTGTTGCACCAGAGTTATTATTTTGTAGGAACTGGGTCTGAATCATGTTAATCCCACAGGCCTGCATGATTCAAATGAGACTGCCCCATCTTATCTGGGAAGAAAAGCCTAATTGTTGGGAAATCAGTCTTTGTCACTCATGTAGAAAACTGGATGGAGATCAGGAAACCCATGTGATGGGCACCCAGTCATGAGGCAGAGACCTTCTTCCTCTCTAGAACCAGCAAGGCTCTGGCCAGAAAAACCCCATCACTGTGGATACACCTTAAAGTGACTGCGAGCAGTCACCCTTGGATAAGCTCCTCTGGCAGCTCCTTCTAGCCAACAGAACATGGCAAAGATGATGACATCACTTCCATAATTACGTTACATATGAAAAGACTCCGACTTTGCAGACTGGACTGGGATCCTCATCACTGGCTACACGGAGGAAGCCCCTGAAGTGAGGAAGTGCTGGCAGCCTCTAGGAACTGCAGGTGGTCTCCAGCCTCCAGCCAGCAAAAACCTCAGGCCCCTAGGCACACAGCAGCAAGAACATGAATTCTGACAATAACTAGCATGGTCTGGAAGAGAGCCTTACTCACTCGAGCCTCCAGATGAGAACCCAGCCCAGCTGACACCTTGTTTGCAACCTGAGGAGATCTGAAACAGAGGAGGCAGTAAAGCAGTTTCCAGACTTATCTTTTTTTTTTTTTTTAGACAGAGTCTTGCTCTGTTGCCCAGGCTGGAGTGCAATGGCATGATCTTGGATCACTGCAACTTCCACCACCCAAGTTCAAGTGATTCTCCTGCCCCAGCCTCCCGAGTAGCTGAGATTACAGGCACATGCCACCACACCTGGCTAATTTTTGTATTTTTAGTAGAGACGGGGTTTCATCATGTTGGTCAGGCTGGTCTTGAACTCCTGACTTCGTGATTCACCCGCCTCGGCCTCCCAAAGTGCTGGGATTACAGGCATGAGCCACTGTGCCCAGCTCTGTTTTTACTTTTACTTTTTTTTAAGAGTTAGAGTCTCACTCTGTCATTCAGGCTGGAGTGGAGTGATGCAATCACTGCTCACTACAGCCTTGAACTCTTAGCCCCAAGTGATCCCCTGGCCTCAGCCTCCCAACTGGGATTGTAGGCACACACCACCATGCCTAGCCAATTTTTTCTTTTCTGTTTTTTTTTTTTTTTGAGGCAGAGTCTCACCATGTTGCCCAGGCTGGTCTTGAACTCTTGGCTTCAAGCAATCCTCCTCCCTTGGCCTCCCAAAGTGCTGGCATTACAGGCATAAGCCACCATGCCCAGCTAGTTTCCAGACTTCTGAGCTGAAGAAACTGTGATATAGTAAAGTGCATGCTGCGTTCGTTCCAAAGTTTGTGATGATGTCTTGCACAGCATAGAAAAGAAACACAGCAGCCTGCAGAGGGCTGGGGATTCAGGGAGGAGGCGCTCCAGGACACCTTTCTTAATGAGTTGCGGTACAACTTCCCAAGGTATTCTGGCTACTTTGGCTACATTAGAATTCACCCCAAAACTTGCAACAATCATTTATTATCTCTCACCGTTTCTGTGGGCCAGGAACTCAAGAGTGGTTTGGCTGGGTGGTTCTGGCTTGGAGTCTCTCATGAAGCTGCAGTGAGGCAGTGGTCGGGGCTGGAGTCATCTGACGGCTTGACTGGGGCTGGAGGATCTGCTTCCAAGTGGCTCATTCATGCAGCTGTTGGCTGGAGGCCTCAGTTCCTCTTTACATGAGCTTCTCCATGGGGTTGTTGAAGTTCCTCGTGAAATGGTGACTGGATTCCCCCAGAGTACGTGAGCTGACAGACTAGATGGAAGAGGCGATGCTTTATGGCCTAGCCCTGAAGTCATGTGAATCTGCCTGATTCTGTGTGGCAGGGGCTACCAAAGGGCATGAATACCAGAGACAAGGATCTCTGGGGCCATTTTGGAGACTGGCCACCACACAAGGGTTGGCAGTGAGGACAGAGGCCGCAGGGGTGTGAAGAAGGCTCTGGAAGGAAGCCTGGGGGTGTTGACAAGGTGGGAGAAGCTCCAAGGATGAGGCCATCCCCAGCTTCTTTCTCATGTTGTTCAGGGCGTGAGCTGGCTGGAGAAGGCCTCGGCTCCCAGCCTGGTTTCTCCACGCAGCTTTGGAGTGTGTCTCATCTCATAGTGACCTCCTCACCCACCACCAGGCAGTGAAGCAGGGCCAGCCACCCCTGGGACTGGGAGTGGTCCATAGGAAGGAGGAGGAGCAGCTTCCTCCACCACGGAGCCCTCCAAAGGGGCCCCTGGACCCTGCGGGCACTGGGGCCTGCAGACGTGGCACAGGAAGGGAGGGAGACCCACCTGGGCCACGCATCATTCTGCACAGTCCTCGCTCTTTGCTCCCCCTCGAAGCTTCTATCTCACCACCTGCTGCTGCAAGAGAGCCTAACTGGCTCCTTCGGTTTAGAGCTGGGGAGCTGGGGGGTGGGAAGGGATGAAGGTGCACTGGGGCTGCAGTCAACCGGGCTTCTATATTGCTGTCTCATGTAAGCCTGGACTGACCCTGCATCAGGTGCTGTCCACCCGCAGCATCCAGATGAGGAAACCGAGGCTCAGCAGTGGAGCCACCTGCCCCACGTCCTGTGTTGAGTCATATAGGCCCGGAGAAGAAGCTGCTCTGACATCCTTCAGAGGTTCAGATCAAGGTTTCTGCACACCGGGCCTCCTTCTACGGGCTGAGCTCAGGCCAGGGGAGGAAGGAGGGAGGGAAACGGACTGGGGACGTCACTGCCCAGCAGGAAGCAGCTTGGACACAGGTCTGAGAGCTGCAAGAGGGCTAGAAACCTCTTGACCCCAGCTCTGATGCCATGGCCCAGGCTGCTGGCGGCCAGCCGGCCCTGCATTGATCTGGGGAGCGGCCCAGGCTTCCTGGAACCACCCTGCTGTCTCCCTAGGGCCAGCCTGACCTGGCTACAGTAAGGAGGCCCCCGCACTGGCAGGACGGGGAACCCCCCAGGCTGGCTGGA